>JADDOH010008310.1:0-80892 GCA_016648135.1 Agrypnia vestita
GTCGGATATATCCGACAGGCACAAAATAAATTATTTATCGACGGCCGCGTATCGAATTTGAAAAACGTAATTTTTCCCAATAGAGAAATCCTGTAGTGACCTGTCGTTCCATTTTCGACTCAAAAACATGACCGATTATAGCTTAAATCAACACTCAAAGTAGAAGTTTTTCGGTCGTCAAAATCGTATAGAAAAGTTATAGATGTCGCCCTAAACTCATGTTGTACGATCGAAAATTATATAATGAAATAATATTCCGTCATCGTCACGTCCTTAGTACGCGAAAGACACATGCGTGGTACATGCAAAAATCACGTTTCTGTCGCCGTGTCGATCTATTCCGTCGTCATGTGCCCAGCGCGCGAAAGACGTTCACGTGTATGGTACATGCAAAAATCACGTGATTCCGTTGCTATGTCGATAGGAAGGGTTTTTTATTTCTTCAGTTCGCGCCCAGCAATCACAGTTGGAACACGGATCTACGCGCGGATAATATATACATATATTCGCGATATTTCTTGGTTTATGGTGCAATTTGATACAAACAGTGATTTATTAACAAAAATACATTATTTATGTTGCGTTTATTTGAGAAATGTGTGTGTTAAATGTGGATCATATGCTTCAAAATTTAAAGTGAAACAATGGCGTAGTGTTTTGTGTGCGCGTCACGAAAGCAACGGAAGGAAACATGTTATATGTGTTTTGAGTGTGATGTTCCGTTGTGTGCCGTGCCGTGCGACAAAATATACCACACAGAAGAAAATTTTTAGGTAGGATATCAAATAATAATAGTAGTGTATGTAATCGGAAAATGTCGGGTTGGCAACATTATCGGAATTCAAAAAAAGATTATTTTTTTAAATTTTTTGATAAAAAAATCATTGCATTTCGACACTTACGATAAAATAATATGAATGTGTGTGTTTTTTTTTTAATTTACGCATGTTTTCATGGTTTTTTCGTAAAAAGAAAAATCACAAAAAATTCCGAAAATTTACGGCCCTTGCCTATATGTTGCTTTGGAATTTTTAGGCCCTCAACAAGTTAAAAACTTATTTTCAATAAGATGTAGGTTTCATAGATTGCAGAGAAATTTCCTTGAGTAGTGACAGGTTTTTCATACTTTCAGAAACACCTCATTAAGATATTGCTGCCTTTGCTTCTATTTTTACTTTTTTAACAAACAGACCGTCAACGACCAGGACCATCTATCAGAGTCATTATTGACTCTGATAGATGGTCCTAGAATGACACTGTACAAAGACAAAACAAGAGTACAAAGTATAAATATTTATATTTTATATATCCTTAGTATTTAATATACCCTTCAAATGTAATGCTAAATAAATTAAATATTATAATTTGGAAGATGGGAAACACATTCTCTGCGAAATCCTACAACAGAATAAAAAAAAAAAAAATAAAGAACGCAGTTTACCTGATCTAAAATGAGCAGCAGGAATTCAGCGTTGCTGCACGCATCATCCGGCGAATCCATCTTAGTCGGGTTCAGCTCTGCAGACTGTTTACTGTCCATCAGCTTCTGGATTGTATCAGATACGGCAGCCTGGATGCCAAAACCATGTACACATACAATAATGCACTTTACAAAAGAGCCAATAGAAATTCTGCAATCTACATTAGATTTACATCACACTGGTTTTTCTGGAGGAATCCGGAATATGTGTTTGAATAAGATTCAAGTGATTCTATCAGAAGAAAAAAAGTGGAGTAATGTAATCAAAATGTTCATGACAGAATTTTCATATACATATTGGAAGAAACCATTAATCTTTCCTCTCCGGGGCTGTACACTGATCTGACATTGTCTCTGAATACATAAATATACCTCCATAATATATTTATGTATGTATTCAATAAATTACAACGTATTTACCACATGTATGGACACAACAAAATATGTTAAATGAAACTGATGTTAATTTGTTGATACGTGTATGTGTTACAACGAATTTGCATTTTTAGTGAGACTATACTTTCACTAGTAAAAATGTACTTTTCCCGGTCGGGCAGAATGGGGGCAGTGAAAACATCTAAATCAACGAATTCTCAGATTCACTACACATAATCCGTGAAAATACATTACTCAAAACATAGACAATATATCAGTGAAACCATCAACTTGTACACGTAATTCTTAAAGCGTAGAAAGTATAAAGGCGGCACTACACTAGGCGATTTTTATTCATTTTGCGGTCCTATTTTAACTCCTAAATTAAAATAGGACAGTGGCACCGCAAAACGAATACGAATCGCGAAGTAAGGTGTCGGCTGAAAGATCGCGCACTCGGGTTTTTTATGATATCTGACGACTGCCGGAACAAAACGAGGTTATGTCACCATGTAAATATTGGGGGGTTAAGGGAAAATTTTTATTAATGAATATGTATTTTGTCAATTAAGTTTATTAAATATGTTTTTTTTATAACAATACAACAAAAGTTTATTTCTTACAAATATAGAAACATAAATAAACATACACCCGGTATTATTAATTTTAAATGAACCTTTAAAAGTGCGTCAAGTAACAAACACTCGATGCGAAAAATACAAAAATCAAAGAGATTCTAAGTCATCATTTACGTTTGAATTCATTCAGATTCTTCCGCATTTCCAATTTTCTATCTTTTTATCAAAAATGTGTCTAATGTCGTTTGCGTTTCTTGTTTGCGCACGTGTAAGCACGGGTGGTAGACGTACAACATAAAGTGCGCGGTTTTTAAGTTCGCAAACTTACTCGGCTCGACGTCGGTGACAGACGTGAAGCTTGCTCGCACCGTATCATTTTTATGAGTTTAATCGACTGTCTTTTGAATTATAAGATGATCAGAATTTCGTAAGTGTTCGCGATTAAAATTTTAAAAATATATTACGTTTTAGTTACCTACCTAAACTAATCATTGAATATCAAAGACCAGTCCAGAAGTGTGACAGTTCGAGAAACAGAACTATCGCCACAGAATAGAGAATATGCTATCGCTCAAAGGATAAAAATTAGAAATACTGTCGCTTTGTGATGACTTTGGACTAGACTAGTGTAGAATGAGACACAAAACGCAAAATAAATTTTGAAAAACAAGGTCCATGTGCCATTAGAATCTTGTTATAAAATCATATAATGAAGAATTGGTGCAGACGAAACTTTCAACACTTCAAAATGACTATTTTAATAATATCCGTTACCTACATAATGTTGATATGCACAGAAGAAATTAATAATGCAGTAAGAACCTTGTTCACGCAATGACTTATTAAATTGTTATTCAAGGCCCGGTTGTTTCAATTTGGATAAATAAAAGTTCGTTTAAAAGCATAGATTTTTAAGGAAACGGATTTCAGACTTGTCAAATTTAATTTTTGACAGTTCGGAAACCAATAAATTCACTAGTAAGTGCAAGTTAAAATATTGTATTCATTTCTATTGGTGAAAAACTCTTTGAATATGATAAAAATGACCTTGAATATACTTTCTCTAAAATGCCAGTGAATGATGGACTCACTAGAAAATCAGATTCACTGTAACATATGTATTGTAGGGGGAGTGGTGCGGGGAGCGCAGAGCACAGAAATTGTCGATCTTCGCTCTTTATTAGCGACTTCACATGTCTTATATGTCTTTATGGTGTTGTTCATGATGACCAATGTTTTTTCTCCTTTTTAGAATTTTTTTACAATAATTGATACATATATTCACTTATTCATATATAAACAATTATTTTAATCTTAAATATAGGTAAAAAAAAATTTAAAATATAAGTATTTATCCAACTTAAATATTGAAAAAGTCTACATTTGCACTGAGTTTAGAGCGCCGGAACGCAGGTTCCAATCATAGCACCTTATGGGAAAAGGTTAACGACATCATCGCAGAGATTACAATAAAAGTGTAGTCTTTCATTCACAAAACTTTTTAAATATTTTCGAAGAAAGCTTTTGAAAATATTATCCCCCTCTTCAATTTACCTGCAAGAACTGGGTGCACTCGGCCTTCATATAGATGTCCATGAGAGTGGTGCTGAGGGAGGTGGCCCTGAAGAGTGTGGGAGTGTCGGCCTCTCTCGCCACCTCGGCCTGCAGCAGCTCTCGGAGCAGGTCAGGAGCTCGATTCTCGTAGCGGAACACGCGCAGTAGTGCTGGAATAGGTAGCTATGTATGTTCATTTACCATTACACACTTCAATATTTTATTATTTTCTTAAGTATTCCGGGACTCAGGTAAAAATGGCATTGTCAATCTTCTTCAAACAGTGTATTAATTACTTTCTGTATTCTACCCTAGTCAATTATAAAATTATTTTAATGTCAATTTTTAACTGATTTATATTCCTTTTTTTAAAACTATATTACACTCCTAGTACCTCAGTCTTATCACTAATAAACATACATCATTACTGACTGACCCATAGCAAGTGGCATTCTATCAGCGTGGCAAAGTTCAGCTAGCGCTCGCACCACTAACAGACCTGGTTCCAAGATTAACTGCTGCAGCGGACTATACTCCTCACTAGGCATCACCAGATCATGCATATATCTGGAAATACAAAAAAACTACATCATAATCTAGGTGCCTGGGAAATTATCTTAAAATCTCATATTTTTCTTAATAAAATAAAATCCCGTAAATTCGATCCTCAATAATTCGAAATTCATCATAATTCAAAAATTTTCAAACCCACAAGTCTCAAAATGTTAAATTTCACAGAAGATTAACCCCAAAAATTCTAAAACCCTAGTAATTCGTAATTAAAAATAATTTTTAACTCCTTACGTCATAAATCAACACATTTTAGTTCACATAATTCAAAATTTTTTGAAACTTGGCAAAATTGAAGAAATATTATGATTTTTTTCACACGTGAGAACAGCAAATATGTCAACTTAAGTAATAGAAATGTCGCAATCTTTGTAATAGCATAATAAATATTACGAAGATATACGAATGTGAATGAGGCGAAAGTTGCATGTCAGGACAGAAGAGTGTGGTGCTCTATCCTTTCTGATACCCCCACGGGGAAACGGCATGATGGTAAGTAAGTATTTCAGAAATGATTACTTGAAATATGCAAAAATACAGACTTTTTCACAAATTTTTTCATGATTAATTTTTGATATTTGGAAAATTTCAGTCGCATCACGATTTTTTTTTAAACTTGAATTCCAAATTAATGGGGTTCCGCATACTTCGAAATATTTTTTTGGGTCCCTTGAATTTTGAATTAATAAGGTTCTGCTATATAATAAGATTAGAAAGAATTTATAACATTGTATGTTACCTTGTACGTAACCGGATGGATCCCCATTCTCCTATAGGAGTTATTCCAGACAGAGGATACCACTCTTCCACCTCTTCCCCATTTGCCAGAGTAGATAAGTCCACTGTCAACTCCGCCATCTATTGTGGAAAACCATCATCATAAATTTAATATTCAGCAGTCTTCAAAATGGAAAATTTAACTATTCGGCCAGTACTCCATTCTCAGTATAGCAATAATGTCTTTACTGCATTTATATAACATTGTACACTTCAGCACTGGCCTGTTGAAGCGTAAAAAAAAATGTCTTAACCTTTTAACTGCTAGCCATATTTACTATGAGGGACACCTATATGCCAGACATTTTTCCGTAAAATAAAGTAAATAAAAAACAATAAAAATAAACATAAAATGATGAAAAAGTGTAAGGACTTATCAAAGAATTATGTTTTCCAAATTTATGATGGAGTTTTTTGAATTAAAATCAAAATAAATTCATTCCACAAAATATACAACGGGGTTGCCACAATATCACTTTTTTGTTTTTTAAACCTATTTTTAAATGTTACACATTTAATATCTTATGTAGTCTTCCTGTGTGTGGTATATTTCAAAACACGGTTCAACACATAGCCTTACTTGACATTGTTTGCACATGTATAAAAACGCTTATAAAAACGTAAATTTCATCGACGGTCATATCGGTCCATTGCTGCAATCGATTGGTTACAAAAGAGCTTCTATTTTTTATATATTGATGTTGTCGGTTGGTTTCGTTTACAATGTGTTCAACTAATGCCATAGAAACAAACATTTTAAAAAATCAGCTTCCCGCATGCCTTCATTTTGCGCCTGACCGAGATGAATCAAAATTATGCTTTTGAGGCACGAATGGATCGCTATCCCAATGAAATAATTGTCTATCGACATGACTAATAGAGGCAATATTTTCTATTTCGTCAGGCACATCATTTTCATATTCGTCCGGTTCAAAAAACTCTGGCAATTCGAATTCCACATCACTCTCATCAGATTCGACGGTTTGTCCAACAATCTCATCATCATCATGTAAAATAAGCCATTGTAATGTCACAAAAAGAAATGTAAAAAATGTTTTACAAAAAACAGAGAAATAAAAAAGTCACGTGAATCTCGCTAAAATAAAGAATAAAAATAACACAATAATTTGAACACAACGTGTACACAAAGAAAAAATTAATTTTATAGATACATTAGATAGATATACTCACTCACAATGCACTATATACAGGAAAATGACGAAATAAACCAACAGATATTTTAAATAATCGTGAACAAAATCAAACTGAAGTACTGAAAAACAGAGAAACAAAAAATTCAGTCGAATCTCGCTAAAATAAAGATAAAAAAAATTAATTTTATAGACGCACAAGAAGTTATGCTCACTCACAATGCTTTAAAAGCACGAAAACAGCGAAAAAAACGATGAATATTGTCAATAATTGGGAAAAAAATCAAGCCAAACAAGAAGTATTGCAGAGGATATCCCGTTTCTCCGCAAAAAACTTGGCTCGCACTAACCCTAGCGAACTCTGAAACTGTCAAATGAAACAAGTTAATAAATCACTAATTTTACGAGATTTGGTGGTTTTAAAAATAAGGTAACTGCTTAGGATCGCTGTCTATAGATACCAGTACGATCTAAAATTGGTGACGCGTTAAAAATCGTTTGTCATTGTGCGCATTTAAATCGAAAAATTTGTTTCGCGCGTTTACGCGTCAATGGCACTGATCGGGTTAACATTTCTTATAGAAACTTATTACATATTATCCTTATTCTGAGAGTATTATATCGCATGCACTTTGCTTTAAGTAGTTGACATCAGTGATCGATATTGAAAGAAGAAACTTTGTAGGTAAATTAGTAGATTTTATTAAAATTTTTGAATTTTTAATTTAAAGTTTAATTAAAATGATAATCAATAAAACAGGGGATTATAGAAGCACCTTGTCGAGTCTTTGGGCTCCCGACCCAAATAGCACAAGGGGATGAAGATGATGAGGATGATGAAATTAACTAAAAGTTTTTAGGAGTAAATAAATATGTACCTCTGAGTCTTTTCCCCTCTTTCCCTTGTTGTGCACCGTCAGGGTGAAGGAGACCACGTCTGGAGGGACGTCACTAAAACAAAAATAATCTCATCAATTATCCACTTTACTTAGTCAAATAAGAATTAGGATAAGGAAGTAAGAAAAAGTAAAATCTGGACCCTGGAATGGGATTCGAAATGTCATAGAAATATGGCAGAATATCCCAAAGACCATATGAACATACATTTTACAATATTACTCTTACATTCAATATAATATTAATACATATTACAGAATAAGAGAATGTATGAATTATTAAATATACATAAATATTATTTCAAAAGCTCTAAAGTAATATGTACATAAATACCCAATAAAAATAACATATAATACACAATAGTTCAACTTATTACAGCTATTATAATACATATCTACAGCTACTTTGCAATCAATGCCATTCTTTGATTAGGGATTCAGACCTCCATGACAACGCAGCTTGCATTAGAGAGTTGGTACTGTGTTCCAGCCGCATCTTAACACCGGCAACACAATGTCTCAGAAGAAGAATGAATCTAAGCATACGCCTTTCGGTGAACACTGTGGAAGTGCTACAACAATGTGCCAACCAGAAATCTATACTGTTGATCTCGTAGACGGATATAAGTCCATTCACTTGTAACTCTACCAGAGCTCAAAGATGTACATGCCGGTGAAGAATATTTTAGAGAGGACGCTCTTTACTTTCTTACTGCATCGGTAGAAACAGCACGATAGTATACTCGCACGAACACTTAAACTGCCTTCTCTGTCATTTAATATCATCCTTCCATCCAGCTTCATTGAAGATGGGGCCAAGTTATTTGCCTTTCCATTTTTCAAACGCTCAATCTTGTACTACACATAATTTAAAAAATAATAGCAGACTGAAAAAAGTGATTACTCACTCCAACACAAACTCTTCGTCCCACATGGGATCTGGACCACTCTTTAGTCGGGTTCTGGCCACCTTCGCCTGATTGAGCTGCAGCGAGCAATAGGGCTGTGGAACCAGCTTGTAGGGTAAGCGATGTGCTTCTAGGATGTGCAGCGTCAGACAGCGTAGCGAACGAAGACGAGGAACCTGGATACGAAAGGGGTATGAAATGAGAGTCTGTACTACGCAACGGCAACAAGTCGATACAATGATGCAGCTGAGTGAAAATATGTTACCTTGCACTGCGCCCTAGACAGCTGCGGCACACACAGAGGCTTGAGAGCATTGAGCCACTCCTGACAGGCATCACTGGTGGGTGCTGCCAAGTAGGACACGGTGGCCAGGCACGGTAGCGCTCGCTCCACAAGCTGGAAGCAGTTGGGCCGCTCCCACAGCGAGTCGTGTACCTGGAGTACATTCATAGTATTCAAACAAATGTTGTGATATGTAAATAATTATGTAATTAATATCTGAGGAATGATTTTAAGAGATTTTCCTTTAGATAAACTAAGGCTCGGTTGCGCCAGCAGAAGTAAAGGTAAAAAAAGTTACTCGAGTGACTTTAAAGTTACTCAAGTTACTTTTTTTACTAAAAACGGGTTGCGCCAGCGATGGTAAAAATTATTTTACTCGCCGAAGTACATACACGAGTAACTTTATTTTACTCTCCAAGATAGGTGGGTAAAAGTAAAAATGTTGGTAAAAAAAATGGCCTTCCTCTTACAGCTGATTTGAAAATGTGACATTTGTCCATATAGGTCTTGTCATTTGAATTTTGTTGCTGTCATTTTCGTATTGAAATTTGTAAACATTAAAATGAATCTTTTAATTTCGTGTTATTTTAGCGATGGTTTGACGTTTTTTGGTTTGTTTCATAGAATAGAGTGGTTTGTTTGAACTGGTTTTGAACTGCAAAAGTATGTATTGCCAGTGGTGAAAAACTGAAATAAATCAAATTCCATAGACAAATGCGGTATTTGAGGTTTATTCCGCTTGGCACCCTATTAGCCTTATGATTGGTTTGACAGCGGTAAAAAAGACATTTGTGCAACCCGAAATCGAGTTTACTCTGAGCTGAGGGTAAAAAAAGTTACTCGGGTCAATGTTACTTGAACCAAATTTACTTCTGCTGGCGCAACCGAGCCTAAGGAAAGTTAATGTTCATTTTAAATAAATTGATTTAGCTAATTAATCAATTTAAACAAATCATAATCGATTTTGTTTTGTTATCGGTATTGGAGTTTCCATTAGCAGTCTGACTGTGACTGAGAGCTTATGTTATATGAAAAGGGAAAAAAACGTATTCCGTATTCCATCAGATAATCATACCGCCCCTTCATACAATAATATATTTCTTAGTTGATGTCTACAAGATATTAAATACCTTAATCATTTTTATATATTACAGTCCATCTGAAAACCTCCTACAAAATACTATTGATTGATATGGTAATTACTTTACGGTGCAACATAATTATTCCATTAATGACCAAAAAAATCTTCTCCACAACGCAACCCGCTGCCCTACCCGAATACGTTGACAACTCTCTGTATTTAATATTAGTCAATTAAAATATCCCAACAAAATGTTCAGAAATTGTTTCACTACTATCAATTTTATTTGCTTGCTATTTCTAATGCTGCATTCTGGATATTCTGGGGGACCTCAGACAAAACAACTGTAACAAAAACTGGTTGATGTTAAAGTGACTTGTTGGTGTATTTATTTACTCAAATAAAAAAATATACAATATAATTTCTAACTCATTCAATTGGAAATCCAGAGTAAACAGGGTTTGAATAATTGATGACAAAAATCTAAAAATGAAAAAAAGGTATACATATTAAAATTTCAAACCTGATAAAGATATGCGCAGGAGAGATCAATAAGTCCCTTAGGTTTGGTCCGCTTCGGAGATTCGTAGAAGTACAGATGCGTGTCGGTCCCCTCCACCAGCAGCACAAAGTAGAGCAGCTTCCACTTCTTGGCCACCTTGTCCGACTTTTTGTGCAGGTAGCCCTGGTGTTTGATGCCCTTCATCTTCTTGAGACCGATCTGGTCGCGGCACTCGCGGAGCGTGGCGTAGATCTTCTCTGCAGCCGCACCCGACGCGGACATCTGAGTGGTGTGCGGCTCCGCCTTATGACCCTCAGCTGCCAGCTGGTAAATCAAATTAAACGATAAATAATAACGCTAATTTAAATAGTCTATTTTTGATGAATTAAATAAAATATTTTTAACCTTTATAAATTTTTGTTATCAATAATTTAGAATATGAAATTATTCCCGAGGTGTGAGGAAAAGTGAACTGCTTTGAATGTTCTAATTCTTTGTAACTGCAAGATGATCTGTCAATGATTGATTTATCTCAGATATTGGTAAAAAAAATAATTTTCAGATAAGACTGACAGATTGAAAAAATGATAATCTAGATACATGTCACACTGATAATAAATATATAAATATTATTTATTTAATGTAACATATCCAAAATAACGAGGTGTTGACCAGGGTGGGCAAAAAGAGGCGGCTCCTGAACAGAATCGCCTAACAACGAGCGAATTGGATAGGCCATAGCATAAGGCACCCTGGCCTGCTTTTTATTATCGTCGAGGGAAATATTGGAGTCAATAATCGTAGAGACCGCCCGAGATCAATCTACATAGACCAGGTAATAGGAGATGTGCGCTGTAGCACCTACCAAGAAATGAAGAGGCTGGCAGGTGACAAAGAGAAGTGGAAAGATGGAGCGCTTGGCGCATACCAATCCTAGGATTGTGACCCAAAAAAATGTATAATATTAAAAAACTAAGTCCTACAAATTTATAATTTTTATAAACATTTCACCAATGTGAGACTTTTTAATGATTTAATGATACAATACAAGACAAAGTTCATAAAAAACTGAGAAAAGAGACAGTACCGGCTGCATGAGAGTGTGTCCCTCGACAATCTGTTCCTTCCTGTACCTATTGATGACGGCATCCAGGCACTCGAAGGTACGGCCGCCCATCAGGTACCGCACTCCCTTCTTTTCGATGCGGAACCTCTGTATCTGGTTGTTGATGTGGAAGAATAAGGAGTAATCACCGGGGGAATTATCGGATGGACGCACTAGAAAACTGCCCGGACCAGCTGGGGGAAATGAAGCATACATTTAAATCGACAATAGTATAAAGCTACAGATACACATGCTTATTTAGTGGCATGTGAGCATGCGCAGTATCAACCTTCTTTAGGCGTTGCTTATTAGTGGAATGTGTGTACGCACATTGCTGGTAATGAGCATGCCACTATCATTCACCATAGAGAAGGGGTATCTTTGGAGCATGTGTGAACAGGCTTGCTCATTATAAGCATGCTTATTTCATTTGCGGGCTTCGCGGCTAGTATTATCAATGTGATCTTCTCAGTACGCGACAGATGAAACAAATATGGCGCGTTGGGGAGATGATAAAACATTACTTTTCGTGACTTATTATAGGAATCACGAATGTCTGTGGAAAACTCGGTCACCGTTGTGTAAAAATAATATAGTGAGAAATAATGTTTATGAAACTTTATTAATAGGCATGAATGATTGATGAATCTTACAATAAAAATTATAAAAACTAAAATCAAAAATGTGCGGATGGAAACTCGGGAACTTTTTTGATTTATTGGTTCGCTTGAATTTTCTATTTCAGTTTGCAAAGTTTCCATTTCGAACAAGAGCGTCTCTATTCTATGACAAGAGCATGCCACTAATAAGCATGTGTGTTTGATTGTCAGCTTTGGGCATGCTTATTTATGAGCATGCCAGTAATGAGCAAGTGTCTACAGTTGTTAGGGAATGCTTATTAGTGGCATGCTCATTAGCATGCCACTAAATAAGCATGTGTATCTGTACCTTAATACAAATCAGAAAACCATTAAATCTAAATAACAATCCTTAAATTAACAACACTTATAAATCATTTCTGAATGCTTGTTAAGTATTAAGACTCTTGAGAAAAGCTTGCTCAAGTTTCTAGCCTAGCTCTCCACACAGATGACGTTTTCCGAAAAATTCAATTTTTATGGCGCATAAAATAAAAACCTCTAGAAAGGGAAATCGTTTATATTATAATATTTTTTTAAATTCTACATTAAATATAGCACAAAACGATTTATATGCATGATATTGTACCTTTGACGAGCATATCAACAGCCTCACTCTTGGTGCAGTTGGGGTGGAACCAGGAGAACACAGTGTTGGGATCGATAGCCGGGTCCAGGTCTTCCACCAGCTCTCGGAAGATCATTCCCTGCTCACCAGTCCTATTTAGATATGTACATTCATTTATTAAGTTGATGCAAAAATAATAGATTAACAATAATAAAAATAATAGTATGATAATAATCAAATTTGTTGACTGTAAAGAGCTTGATAGCTTATACGAGTTCATAGTTTGGCTTTTTATATCGGCTGTGAATAAAGCCAAGACAGCCAATGTCTGTTAAAAAATCTATTTTTTTTGTTGATAAATCACTTGGGAAGCTATGCAAATAGAACTTTCGTCAGTACAAAGCTTTACCAATGAAGTTGTAATGACCCTACAGTAAATTGTCAAATTTAATTTACATTGATTAAAAGTGATTTAGTTTGTGTGTTCCGCGAGTACCTTAATTTTTTATGTAATGCCGGAATGGGACCACTTAAGAAATGTCAATGCTGTATCGCTATATACATATATTTCTTGTGGATTGTTTTGAATGTTTATTGTGGGTGTATTTATAATAACAAATTTTAGACTTATTGATGAAACACCATGTCACATTTTTAGTAACACATAATAGAATCTATATTACAGTTGCTTCAAAAATGAAGTTGCATGTGGTGTAGACGTTGCCAGTTTTAAAAAATAGCAAAATCGTATGAGAAATGTTAAAAAAGCAAGATGTACAGATATAGAAATATTATAAACATTATTATTTTATATTCAAGTCAAGAAAAATAAATCAATTTTATTTTTTCTGCTGGCAAGTAAATTTTTGATACACGGGATAAATTAACCGCCAATAACTGTCGTGGATGTTAATTTCTGATTAGCACGTAGCACATAATATGTAATTTTATAAATCGGAATTAATTAATATTGGAATAGAATCAACTATATTGACAAAATTACAAATCTACTACATATCTACGTACCTGTGAGCCGTCACCCACAACCACCCGTCCCCCATGTCATTGTGGCAGAAGAAGATGTCTCCTTTGTGGAACGTCAGCTCATCCGTATCAGGCATCTTGGTGTAAGGAAGGATCGCAACAACTCTCTGAAAATAAAATAATGTCCACAAAGTTAATTGTACCTTCAATCAAACTAGTATTCATTTAACATTTTATCGTCTTAGCAAGGCGTTGCACGAAACTTCTAAAGCCATTCATGAGGAGAACTAGAGTTAAGAAAACAGTTCTTACTTTGCAAAATTTGAACAACACAACCTACCTTCTTGTCATTGACTGGCTCGGGGGGCGGTACCGGTTCCAGAAGCCTCTCCCTTTTGAGCAGGTCGGAGCAGTGGCTGTAGAAGCCGACCAAGTCACTCAGGGAGTCAAACTGGCGCCCCCCAATGTAATAGTCGCCGCATACAGCTGTTATCCTGGGATTAATACAAAAGCAAAATAAAAAAATCATCAGCTTTCATAACAATAGAGTAAATTAATATTTTGATATAAAAAATTCGAGTAATTAACAATAATGATTTCAATTAATCATATTTGAACTCCATGTAAATGCACTCTATCAATTTAAAACAAATATTATGCAATGGTAAAATAATGATTATAGTACATATACAGTAAAACTCCGTTAATTCGAAATTCGTCATAATTCAAAACTTTTATAACTATCTAACTAGAAATTTATAGCATCTATTAAAGTTGTAAGAAAACCAACTGTATGATTTAGAAATATATTTTATTAATTAAAGATAATTGTTTATTTTTTAATATTATTGAAAAACATTTCACAAGTCCATGCAGTTATTTTTCTTCATTTCTAAAATATTGTTGGTTTGGTAATTTATTAATTTAGTTTGTATCATTTTAGAAATATATATATATATTTAAAATATATGGAACTCAATGAATAAATTTTAATTTGATACGTTTTCATACAAAAATGTGATACAAATGAGGCTATTCTGAAGACGGCAATATAACATAACAATCATGTCTTGTCTGCTATTGATTGTCGCTTTGTTAATTTTGACATTTGTCAGATGGCTTGACATTTCTCATAGAAGCTTTACGCGTAAGTCCCATCTATTTTATCTTACTAATTATAACGTCATTTTTATAATGAGAATATGACAGAAAAAGCTATGAGAAAAGTGATGAATTTCACTCGCATTGCCAGATGATTGCCATAAGACTGGACTGCAAATGCATATTTCGTAATAAAGTGACATTTTAATTTCATTAAATTTAATATCATTTTAAAAAATATTCTAAATTATACACAAAATATGTATACATTTTAATATGATACGGTGAATCATCATAATTGACTTAACAAAGGTGTTTCAACATACATTTTTTAATGATATTTTTCTTAAGGGGGTATTCTAGTATAGAAATTTTAAAAAATCAAAATTTAAAAAAAATATATTTTGTGAGTTTAGACATTCAAAATTATGTCCTCAAAAGATTTTTTCAAATTCCAATTATTTACCGATATACAGCGATTTCGGTGACGCGATAAGTAAGTGGGCCGACCGGAACAAATCAAACAATAGAGGGTAGACGTTGCCCGACTACCTGCGGATGGATTACCCCATAAAACCTTTTTTATACTCTATACCTAAATAATGTATATTTAACTAATATGAACATTTTGAAGTGGAGGAAGTTCCATTGTATGGAGCAGGAATCGCCGATTAAAAATATGTAAGTATTACCGTACTGAAACTTTGCTCAAAACTTTCAATGTGTTTTTCTAGAAACTACATTTTTCAAGCTGGTGTGCATGATATCTCAAGTTCTACTAAACCGATTTATTTAAATTTTTGTGTGAACCTTCTTTATACATCCCTCTATAGCCCCTAGCAGATTAAAGTCGAAATTTTCATTTTTACTATTTAAAAAGAAAATTAAACTGTAAAAAAAAAAACATGAAAAATGATTTTTTTTCCAAACGGATACCATTTTTTAATTTTTTTTTATTTTTATTTTTCCGAATAGGGGAGACAGTGACATCTTTACTAATTGAGAATCCGTTGGATTTTTTTGTTTCAGATGACCACAAGGATCGGAACCATACACGCCAGGACCCCCCACATTTTTTAGACCCCCTCCTTTTTTTGGACCCCCCACTTTACCAGCCGATAACTTTCGAGTTTTGAATTTTTTATTATCTTTTTATTTTTGATGTAGGTATTCTTAAAATATAAATAAACAAATGTTAAAAAAATGTATATCAAAAATATTCTTTGTTGTTTACAAAGCTCTAAAAAACGCCTGAAATTCGTATCTCTAGACTAGAATACCCCCTTAAGACCAATTAAAATAATCTATTGTTGAAAACGCACATTAAAATGGCTGAGAAGTTTAAGGGATATATTGTAATCTGTGCAGACGCAAACAACTTATCACGACTCATAAATGTAATCATCATTATATGTCAGGTCGTGTTATAATAATATCGAATTGAATGGGTTGGAGCTTAAATGAGTTAATTCTCGTTAAAATTTTCAGCAAGCACTCTCCTCATAAAGCAGAGAAAATAAGAAAAATTGTTGAATTTGTCAATGAGTACTCTTACTCATTTATGAACCTGCTTCAGCAGATAAATCGACACAGAATGTATGACAGTAATATACCTGAAGTGGTTGATGCCGGTGCGCCCAAGGTAACTCAATACATAAGATCCTGGTTTCCTGTCACTTTCGCGTACTGAAATATAAAAAAAATCTTTAAGTGACCAGTTGTATAAGTATATCTTACTGAATAAGGAAACAGGAATTAAAAATAATTGTGCCGTCAACAGAAAGTAGCGACAGTTCAAAGTACATACATACATAGCTATGCAGCATGAAACAATGAAAATTCTCACGCTATATCACTTGTACTGTCGGAATATCTTATTGAGCAAAATTTACTTTCTAAGTTGAATAAGGCGATGGAATGTCATTCTCACGTAACGGTTTCCAGACAAAAACGAACCATTGTTATAGAAACTTTGGTTACTTAATTGAATAAACACAAAACAGTAAGTTCTTTCAATACTGAAACATTTTCTTACAGGTGGGATAGAGATAAACTTAAGATAAATATAATTTGAGATAAATTTAAGTATGTCTAAAAATAAAATAGAGCATAATTATCAAATATGAGACACCTAATTGTGCTAAGATGTAATTAATATCAGTGTGTGGAAATACAAAGATGAATTTATTCTTAATTGCTAATTCATGTCAAATATCGATGACCATTTGCGATATCTTAACAATCATGTTTCGATTGTGATTATATACCATATTGTTGGATCAGTATCCGAACCAAACTTGCAACCATCACAATATTGATATTTGACAGGCAGTGGTAATTTGAAATACATATTAGAATACAAGCATCACACAGATGTAAAAGTCTACAACCTCAATCTATTTTTGAGTGTCTAGAAGTAATCAAATCCTTGATAATATTATTTTTTAAATAGTAGCATATCAAAAAGTACTTGGATTGAATGCATCCACAGTACACTCTAAAGCCAATGACCATTTTAGGACAGGTAGGCAAGATTAGTTCAATGACAAAACTCAATTCCTAGGGCTGAATATGATCAAGAGGTAATTAATATTAACACCATGTTTAAAAACTATTACATACTCACCCAAATAGCTCCCCATTTTAGCAGCCCCCCATAACCTATCTTCAGCGGTGTAGCGGTCCAACCTGCCATGGTACCATTCAGATTCCGGCGGAGCTAGCACAGCCTGACGCTCTCCTAAAAACATTGCAAAACAATACTTATTCAGATAACTTATTTTTTATTAATTTTTGTTAAAATAGATCACACACATGTACCTCTAATATGTCAGACAACCTTCTTCCAACATTTTGTATTAAACAATTTAACGTTGTACAATTTTTAACATTTTAAGGCGGGGAAGTTATGTAGTTAAAAGACTTAAAATATTATTTCATTAATCATGCAATCATTTTAAATAGCAAACCATTATTCACTTCCAGATCAGATATAAATATCACATCCTTTTTGATAAACAAAATTATGTTTGCAATACCAACCATTGGTGCTGGGCCCGTCCACATCGTCCAGCTCTAGCTCAGCTACCATGTCCACCATGTCTCCCCCTCCGCCTCCATCCTCCGAGCCGGTGGAGGGGGAGCCCAGCTTATCCTTGCTAAACATCCCGGCCAGCGGGCCCCGGATCATATCGGCCATCATAACAACGCAGTTACCTGAAATGGATTCATAATAAGACATACACAAAAGACCTTGTGATTTAAATAATAAATATCTACATAAAAATGTCAAATGATAATAATTTATTTTGAAAACGGTACGTATTCATTTATTTATTGTATTTATTTATTCACGTTTTGTATAGATATTACAATGGCGGGTTTATTGCTAGTGGCAATTTCTTTCAACCAACCACAAAATTTAGTGGAACAATTGAAATATATTTCCAGTATATAGAATATTAGTGACAAAACTATCTCCATGATAACGAGACGAGTGGGAGATGAATGAGGGACAAGGGAGGATTAAATAAGGTTTTGGGAAAGATGAAATTGCTTTAGAGCCGATTGTTTCAAATTGGATTAAAATAAAAGTTTGCTAAAGTATAGATTTTTGCACTCTCCACCAATCAAACGATCCGTTTCCGTAAAAATGTATGCTTTAAACGAACTTTTATTTTAATCCAACTTGAAACAACCGGGTCTTAGTCTGCCCTTGAAGACAGTTAAGGTATGTGATGATGTGATGTTTGTGCTTAGTTCATTCCACAGCCTAGCTACCTGCACTTGGAATGAGGAGCCGAAGAATTCAGGATTACAAACGGGGATGTATAGTGAAGTACTGTTAGCTGGACGGAATACAAGGCCATGATTAGATAGAAAGTTGAATTAAGATTTCAGGTACCGAGATGAGTGAGGTTTGAAATGGATATTATAAAGTAAAGATAAAATATGGATATTATGACGTTATCGGATTGTAGGCCAATAGAGAAGACTGCTGAAAGAGGAAATGTGATCAAATTTTTTGACTTTGAAGATGAAACGGATACATATGTTTTGAAGGTGTTCCTGTTTGTTGAGATGCTCCAGACTGACGTCTAGATAACACACTTAGGCCCGGTTGTTTCAAGTTCGATCAAAGTAAGCGGTCGATAAAAGCATAGATTTTTACGAAAACGGATCGTCTGATTGGTGGAGAACGTAAAATTTCAGTTTAAACTCTACGCTTACTTTGATCGAATTTGAAACAACCGGGCCTTACTTAATCAACTAATTTACTCTTCTAATTAAATTTTAATAAAACATTTAAATCAATAAGTACAATATTCTCACACATTGAAATTGCTAAAAGTCAACTAAGTTCAAAACAAAACTTTTATTGCATTTTGATGGATTATGAAAAATATGCTTCACCCAGCTTTATTTTTAGTTGACTACTACAATATACGCAACACTCTTCTGTCCTGACGTACAACTTTCGCTTCATCCACATTCGTATAACGTCGCATGCAAGTTCAACGGTTGTTGAGGCTTCTATCGAGACCATCTTCCAGTATCTGGTTAATCTGGTTGTGCTACGTCTTACGCCGTCGCCCTCTTTTTCTGACACCGTCAACACTTGCGTTATATATCTTTCTTACCATTCTTTCCTCGAGCGACCCTTTTTTTAATTCTATCAGTTATGCTAAGATCAGCTTTACATTCATTCCTAATATCTTTATATTTACTCTACCATAAATGGATTTGTCACACATACGTCTGAGAGATCTCATCTACACTCCATTCAGTCTATTTTCGTTCCTTTTCTGCCAGCTCCAGACTTCACTTCCATACGTCAGTGTTGGTGCCAGAATTCCATTGTATACCACTAGTCTTGCCTCGGTAAACATATTAGAAATTATTGCATTTGAAGCACCGTTCACCCTATTCCCCGCAGTCACTCTCCTCTCGATATCTCTCTCAACCTGCTTCCCAAGTACACAAACTAATCTACTCGTTCCAAACATTGATTATCTACTAGTATTTCACACATTGTCATACTTCCCTCCTTCGAGAATACCATTACTTTGTTTACATTCATAATAAGGCCACATTCCATGCATACATTATTCATCCTGCTTACTAGACTAAGTCTTGTTCACTGTTTGCCATTAATACTACATCATCCATGTACAGTAAACAGCATACAATCAAATCACTTTATTAATTTATTTTAAGGTGCAATTTATTTGCTGTTTACCTTCTGATTTTAATTATCTTTTTTTATCAGAGCGTTAACAACATTAAAAGCTCGATACATTAATAAGATGACGGGAGAAAATAATTGTTTATATAAATGACATATTCTCTAAAAATGTACTTTTCAAACCAAAATATCTGCGTAATAGAAGATAGTTAAAAATATTCTAAAGAATTATTTAAAATTAACATCACCAACAAATGTATTTTATTTTATTTTATCTTGAAATTTGTGTACACAAAAAAATATGTATGCAGAAAATATATATGTAGGTATCTAAATATAATAATTTTGTTGTTTGTCTGTAACTTGTTGGAACGAAGCTGGAATTAAAACTTAGATAATTAAAGTGTGACATGCAATCAACGCGCAACACGCGATATCTCCAGCAACATGCGAGGGTCGCTCGCCAAATTACTAGGCTAGTATAGAATATACATGTTGACTGCTTTGTATCAATTTAATGTATCTAAAAAAATCATTTATAAAGATTTAAAACAAGTTGTTGTATCATTAATTTATTTAAATTTATACTTTGTGTGTACCTATGAACACCCAATAATAAAACCATAAATTAAAAAAGCTCTTACGATTGTATATTTTTCTCATATTCCATAACATTTCTGATTTTTTTAACGGAATTTATAGTAAGCAGTCGAAATCGAATCACATACCTAGTTGTCGTATTTAATATGTTAAATGAAATACTTAAACCGACCTAAAATCACGCTTTTTACTGAATAAAATATATGCATCATCAATGATGAGAAAATACTTGCATAATAAAATTTCCCATGAAAAAATCCATGACAGAACATTCATAAGAACACATTATAAATTCTAAGAATTAATTATGAATGAATACCTTTTTTTCGTAAGTACCATAAAACTGGACAAGTCCGAACACTTCACTGGTTCACGCCTTGGAAAATAGCTAACTTCTAAACAAAAAGGAAACTCGCATTGTCCGGCGATGGTCTCAGGCGAGACACACGAAAACAATAGTGAAGAAGTTGTTTTTATTTTTTTGTAATCAAATGCCTTCACACATTTAAAAACGAATGATTTAACTTTCTTTAACAATGTTGTATATAACTGAGACCATTTATATTCGCTGGAGTCACAAGTCACAACTTTCCCAACGCCGATTTTGGAGTGTACAAATTAGAAGTAAATAAAATTTACCATGAGAGGTGTCATACGAAAGAAGATTATTGACGTTTCGGTGTCTACATGGTGTCTACCACCACGTCCATTTTTTTTTTAATACTGCAATACTAACTTTACGCCAGGTTCGCAGTGTTTCCATAATAGTGAATGGTTCGCAGTTTAGCGCATGTTTAGCGTAAGTTCAATTCCGCCGGCTACACACTGTTATCGATTCTCATAATTTCGATTTTCGATTGTACATCCGTCATGCGCCCGTCCATTGTAGTCCGTCTGTCCGCAACATTCTGGGTTTGCAACAACAACACTGATGATGACTAACCGCTAATGAGACTCGGGCGCACGAGTGTCACACGTCAACCAGCGCGCGGCTCAGGCAACACGCAAGGGTCGCGACACCAAACACGGTCTTGACATTTTTATATTATTATATTTAGTTTTAGGTTTAAGTGAATAAAGCCAAATGAAAAGAAAATATTTTTCTATTCATGAATTTTCAACTTTCACATGGGACATAATAATCTTTCAATTACTATGTCCCATGTAATTTTTCACGGCTCCACGGCTACTATTTATTACATTGCATTTTTAAGAGATTCGTTTGGAAATAAGTTCTTAGATTCCACGCTGTTGAATTACATTGCGTATCTAACGTTTCGAAACTCGTTGCTGGATTCATCATCCGGTCTAATATCACATGTCATCGATTCAATTCTTCCTTTCTTCCTATTTACCTTATAGTACAAACGAAATTAACTTTGATATGGTCATCGCATTCTGTTATCGTCGGTCTTCTTATTTTATATGGAGTCAATAATAGTGCAAATGAGAGGTTAAAATATTTTTTCGCATGAATCATACAAAACCTCTCGGCCTATGACCGGTCAGCAAGGGCGGATCCAGGGGGGGGGGGGGTCATGGGGGCCATGGCGCTGGGTCCAGGACCTAGGTGGATTTAATATAATACTTTGTTTGATGGCAAACGCATTATTCGGGAACGAACGCATCGAAAATTATAATTTTACCGCGCCACCACCACGGCCGCCAGCGTTTTCATGCCGAAAAGCGAATACAGTAATCAAGACATTGAAATTGTGAAACAACTAGCAACCGATTATACATTGTTACTAGATAATACTCCAGTTTCTGTCGTTGTAAACGAATATCGGCTGTGGATGGTAAAGTGGCAGCGGAGTCAGGACATACCGCAGTCGATTTCTGACCTTATTTCAAATTGCGATATTGAGATGCGATATTGCGATGCGATATTGAGATATTGCGATATATCCTAATATAAGAAACTTTTTATGTATTATGGCTACACTACCTGTTAGTGTAGCGACAGCGGAAAGATCTTTATCTACGTTACGAAAAATCAAATCGTGGCTAAGAGCTTCAATGGTTAAAGAACATCTAACTGGACTGGCACATCTCCACGTCCATAAAAACGTACCCATTGAAGTAGATGAAGTGATAACGCGTTTCGGGAGAAGACGTATAAGAAAAATTGATTTTGTCATTTAAATATAGGTAGGTATTTTTAAGTACAGTACTTACATTTATTAATAAAATACCTACTTTTTACTTGTATCTATTATTATCAAAATTAAATTATAGCTTCTTGTGACTTGACCACGACTATGTGACCCCCCCTGGCTCCAAGGCTGGATCCGCCCTTGCCGGTCAGATGACCTATACGTACTGCGATCATTTTTAACAACAACTAAAGCTTAATTGCTCTAAGTATACATATTAAACACACATTATTTATGTACAATGCAATTATGTTTTCACAGCAATTACAATCTAACAAAAAGGGAAATGCTGTCACTTTTTTCAATTTATTAGAATCAACCAGCACACGCTTTTGTACTTTGCTTTTAGAACCAAGTTTATGCGATTATTAGATTATGTTTTAACGATAAGCTTCATACAAAAAACTTAAAACTTCAACAACCGAAGAGCGTGCATAATAATATATGTGAATGGATGACAAGATGGATGAGGAAATTCCTCCTCTCTGCCTACTCCTGCGGAGAAACGCCATGATGATTGGTTAGTTACAAGGGAATTAACAATTACATAATTATCAAAATAATATGATCAGTCACTTTAGGTGCGCTTGGAACACTAATTGGCTCAAAAATGCAAATGGCGCATTCAACACAATAATGTCGAAACATACGAAGTTCCAAGAACGTAGAATATTACTTTGCGTAGATACTGAAAATTATTCTCATTATTCTGTTACTATTGTTGATTGTCGTTGGCTGTCAAACCACCGCTTCCTTGTCTATGATCTATGTCATATATTCTCTTTTCTATGCATGTCATTTCGTTTTGGGATCCCGTAATTTGTTGACAATTTGATAATGCATAAGAATAATTTAAGTTTTGATACCTTAAATCCGAAAACTCCCCTAAGTGCAAGATGGGCGCAGATGTCAAAACAGGAGCAGCTTATAGAAACAAAGAGGATAGAAATTCTGGCCAAAATGGAGGCGCAGAAAAAAGCCAAATTGAAGCCGAACGACGCGTGGGTATTCTCTCGTTAATTTAAACCAATTTAGACTTATTCTTGTTCGTCTCTCTTTCAGAGCCTTATTGATCAATTCACATGTATGGTTCTATTGTCCAGTTCCCGAATCTTGGATTCCAAAATGTACCTTTTTTTAGAAAAAAATAATTTTTGTTTTCAGTGATAAACCGGACTTGGCGGCGATGAATAAATTTTCCAATGACGGTAGTTTTATGAATCAATTTAAGAAGCTGTCGGACGATCTAAAGCGTGGTAAGAAGCCAGACCGCGATCTGAAACCGCCTCCAGATGAAGAAAAAATCCAACAGGCGGATGGTGATAGGGATCGGCGTCCCGACAGATTTCAAAGTTCTGGCGGCTCGAGGAATCACAACAGAGAGAGGAGCAGAAGTCCAAACAGAGATCACAAGAGAAATGTTTATAAATGGGAAGCTTCAGATCGGCAAGATAACAGGTTTGTTATCTTCTATGAGCATTGGGCGTTAACTTAGGATCTAGAATTTTTATCAGTTAGTAAAACTGGGTGAGAAAGGGTGGGATAAATAATGAAATTAGATCATTTATGGATAGTTTACTGACTATCCATAAATGTTTGCTGGGCGTGCTGTGATGTAACATACACTATACTTAAAGTGACCAAGCCCTATTTAAAATCTTTCCTCAACATTTTACGGCTAAATCCAAGATAATGGTCCCATTGCATATAAAACGAAAATGATTATTTCACTATATTATTGAATAATTATTATATTATATATAATATTATTGAATAAATTGTGCTAATAACAAAATTAAAGATAATTTATGTTTAAAAAGTAAGTATTAAATAAGATATTACACTTTAAAGTCTCGAAAAATGCACTGCATATTTTGACATTTCATAGGCAATATATGAGGTTAGGTTAGGTTATTAGGTTTGGTTTGCTTAGGTTAGGTTAGGTTAGGTTAGGTTAGGTTATTAGGTTTGGTTTGGTTAGGTAGGTTATTAGGTTTGGTTTGTTTAATTTAGATTACTATTTTAGTTAGATTAAATTAACAGGACATTAAATTATATAGTGAAATACTTATTTTCATTGTATGAACAACGGGACCATATTCTTGGATTATTCCATCTCAGTATATTCGTAAACTTTTATTTTTAAGTTGGATAAATATAAAAATTATACATTTTTTTTACATATATTAATTTCAATTTTTAGTATATAAATAAGTGAATGTATCATCATGATCGTAGAGCAATGGCGGATGTGCAAAAATTCCATATTGACTTTTTTGGATTGTTAAAAAGTGAAAAAAAGAAGCCATCTAATGGTATTTTTTCTCATTAATTTAACAATCGTTATATGAAGTCAGTATAACGACAGTTCTGATTTGCCATCGTAGAACAATGCAGCATTTGTAAAAACGCCGTTGTACTGCGGTGACTATATTTGAGGTTTGAAAGCTATCAACTTTAGATAACTAACCCAAATTTCAAAGGAAAGTTTTTAGTTATCGAGCTATGACATAAAGTGTCTTTATGTAAATAAAACTTCAAACTGCTCTCCTGCAAACTTGAGAAAACTCACATGCGTCGTTATTCTACGATTATGACGACATGTGACAATAATTATATAATTATTCTTAAAATGAGAAAAAACATTAGTCATCATGAACAACAATATAAAGACACATAAGACATAAGTAACTGCGGCTGCTACTAAAGAGTGAAGATGGACAAGTATTACCCACTGCACTCTCTGTTCAGCATACCACGCACGGCGCTCCCCACACCGCTCCCTCCTACAATACATACACAAATTAACATCAGTTTCTTCATGAAAATATTCTATTTTGTCATCTCCGGTAAATTCTTGTACATTTCATTATTTTATTGATTTATAAATATATGTTACATAAGAGTACCTAAAATGTGAACTCTATATTTAGTTTATCAAAGCAAGAAAACACTTTGTGGTTTGACATTATGTTTAATTTAAAATAAAATACAATATTTACCTAGTTTTAATAAAGTGGTTTATTCAGCCATATTGCTATTTTCAGAATATTGCCGATAAAGTGGTTTAAAACATAATATTTTACAGAGATATTCACATTTTTAGATGCAATGTCAACTCAGTTTACATCACTAGAGAGGAAAAGTTAAGAAAAATATCTAAATGTATGGAAAAGGATTATCTTTGGCATTTTTAGGTGTATTTTAGCATTTATATTATTCTATCGTCCGAAGATCTGCTCATCTTCTACCATCAATAAATACAATTCTTTTGAGTATACACAATTCAAACCATCAAAATGAGTTCATTTCTATACATGAGTTGATATAGTCCATTGCTTTCAGGGACAGCAAACATCATCGCTGGGACTCCGGGGGCCACTCCCGCCACAGAACTTCCTCCCCTTCCACTCCTGTAGTGGAAGACTCTCCCCGTCGAAACCCCTCCGCACCCTTCCCACCACACCCCGGGCAGGGAATGCAACAAACCTACTTTGACAATTTCAACATGCAAGGAAACAACCCGATCAATCCACCGACGATGTTTCCTCCAAATTCCATGATTCCGCCGAACCTCATGTTTCAGAATTCGAACGTGGGCCCAAATTTCTTGGGCAATATGAACATGCCTCCCTCACAGCCCGCACCTGATTTTAATAACTTTCCTCCGCCAATACAAAATAACCCGATGAGCTTCGCGAACCTGCCCCCACATGTAAACCCCATGTCTCAACAGAGCGCTAATCAAAGCAATCAATTCAATTTGAATAAACATAATAATTTTCCACCCGCGTTCGGTGATCACAGTCGTCCGCCTGGTAATATCACTAATGTTATGCCTCCTAGTAATTTTAATCAACAGTCGTATGGCCCTAGAAATTTCAGTCCTCCAGTTGACAACGGCCCGCCTAATATGCAAATGAAACCAAATTCGCAAGGATTTTCTCCAATGTTATTTCCAAATATTCCGATATCCCAAGGAGCTTCAAATGTAAAATCGGTTCCAAATACAAACACACCTCCCCAGCCTGTCAACGCCCCCAAATTAAATACCATTCCGGGTTTGAATGTCGCTCCTCCGATAAATGTTCCCTTGCACACAATCCCAGAGCCAAAGCCCCTGGACACGCTATCAATTCCTCCACCAAAGCCTCTGGACGCTGTATCTATCCCTCCTCCCAAACCTCTGGATGCTGTCAAGATTCCGCCTCCGGCCCCGTTGGAGGCTGTGAAGATCCCGCCGCCGAAACCCATGAACCTCCAAACTATTCCTCCCCCGTCTCCTATCTGCCTCACCCAGATCCCTAAGCCCAAGGAATTGGACGTGTGCTCGATACCTCCACCTCCTGCATCATCAGGTAAAATTTCATTTCATTCTTTCCCGTGTCACATATTTGTTATTTTTTGAAATATTAATGTGCAGACTATAAATGAAAACAATAGGCCGTTCAATTTTCTCATAAGTAATGGCAACTCACATCTTATATGTCTTGTCGTCTTGTTAACTTCACCGTAATGTATTATGCACGGAGATGTCAATT
The DNA here is from genome assembly GCA_016648135.1 of Agrypnia vestita. Lineage (NCBI taxonomy): Eukaryota > Metazoa > Arthropoda > Insecta > Trichoptera > Phryganeidae > Agrypnia > Agrypnia vestita. Next base: position 27,034 of record JADDOH010008310.1, read on the forward strand.
GCACAGACATATCTAATTATTTTTTTCTTATAGAAAGACATTGGTTTCAATGAAATTTAGTGAAACTGAACTTTGATAATTTACAATCTGATCTCTGATCTCATTCTAAAGGACAAATCTTTAAATAGAGTACACTTCTTATAGGGAAATGAGGATATATCCACCCTGTTTAATGATACTTCCATTCAAATAGTAGTATTCTCCCCTCCCCTCTCCCCAGTAGTCCAGTTTGTATCCCAAGGCCGTTGTTGATGGGTATTGTGTAGTTCTCTCTTCAGATGACCGTCGCTGGAGCGCCCTGGAGGCTGTGGCGGCTCAGGTGGCCCGCACGGGGGACGATCTGGAAGATATGCTGAAAACACAATGCCAACAAGATCCTTCCATATGGTAATACAGCCTACGACACCCGTTCACGGAGGATCCTAAACACAACAATTTGTTTCTTTTTATATATTTATTTAGTTACGTGCGATGAAACCTTTGTTGACGGTGCGGCGTACACATTTTCATTTGGCAACTCTGCGATGATCTGTTTAAAATTTCTAAAAAATAATGTATTTCTCGATTTATTCAACATAGTAGCACCGTCAAAAAAGGTTTCAATCCCAAATGATATAATATGTTACAGGTACAATGCGGGTGTGCCATTTATATACACCAGTATTACATTTTCCTACAATACTTGGCAGTTGCAGGCCATCAACAAGTCAAATTCACCTCATATTTCCATTTTAGGTTCCTGCGAGACGAGCAATGCGCCGACTACCAAATATACCGAGACTTGGTATCGAGATACAGAAAGAAGCTATTCAGCCTACATGGAAATGATGTAAAGAAGGAAGACAAGAGCGGCAAAAAGGATTCTACAGACAACAAATTCGTACCGGAAGAAGAAAAGTACGAACCCGAGTTTTGTTTGGACTATGAGTCCAGCGAAGATGAAACAAAACGTGAAATCAAAACAGAAATCAAAACAGAAATCAAAACGGAAATCAAGACAGATATCAAAACAGAAATAATTGAAGATGATGCAGTTCAAAATATTGTCAAGTCCGAGTCTCAGCTTAATGAAAACGGCGCAGTTAAAGTAAAATCCGGGAGTGGAACAGATTCGGACACAGAGGGAGAAACAAAAAAACAGAAAAGGGAAAGAAAAAGAAAGTCCAGGTGGGGAGACGGGCCGAGTTCTGTCGGATTACCCGGAGTCGCTGCAGTCCAGAGTCTTGGAGGTAAATTGTTCTACATTGTTACATTTGCAGAATGGCTGATAAAAAATAATATACATGATAATATTTTAGTATCATTTGCCAATTTATATATGTATTTATATTTCGATATTTATATATTTGCTCTCCACTAGTTGTTTGGGTGTGTTAATCTAAGTGTTATTCTTTCAGGTATCGTTACAGTCCCAGCAGTTCCACCACCAGGATCTACCACCGTCCTGGCTATAACGGGAGAGAAAGCTCAGCTGACCAAGATCACGCGACAAGAACCCGGGTTACTTCAGTACGCACTCAAAAGTTACGGCACAACTAGCCTTAGCGAGGAAGACTGGAAAAAGTGTGAGGATCATTATAAGATCAGCCTCCTTTATCAGGTAATTCATATTCAATTAATAATCTTTATAGAGACTGCTAGAGAATTCCTGTGCAATCAATTATTGATTTAAAAATGAATACATTCAATACTGGAAATTCTTGTTAATTCGAAACTAATTTAAAACCGATGTACACCTAGTCTCTTTTATTTTTTATTTTAATTTTCGTCTATTAAGTGTTGGGATAAAGATCTGACATCCCAATATGTATTACTATTTTCAGAATACCAATTTTTTTTTTGTCCTGTTTTGTTTTTTAGTCCATCCGGTATTTTGTTAAATAGTCTCGGTATTATGTATTTTTTTGTCCGGTCTCCATAAAAGTTGTTAGATTATTTTTGTTTCTAATTTTATGTTGGTTTTTTGTCCTGACATTTGTGCTTTGCACCTTTCATCTGTGTATTTGTCTAATGATGACGAATTGATAATAAAAGTATTGTGTCTTGTTGAAGGAAATGTTGAAAAAGAGGCGTGAGCTGGAGTGCCTGGCTGCATCAGGCCGCCATAAGTACGAATACGACTCGGACGAGGAGGTAGAGGAAGAAGGAGGCACGTGGGAACATCGCTTACGCCAACAGGAGATGGAGGCTACCAGTCGCTGGGCCGGTGAACTTACCCGCGCTGCCTCGGGCAAGCATCACATCGGGGACTTTCTGCCACCCGATGAGTTGAAAAGGTGAGCTAAAGAAATTATGAGCTCAGGCCTTGTTGCAGAAAATGGCGCTAACTTTTGGAAGTAATTTAATAATGATGTGGTAAATTAACTTTGTGTGTATTTCGAAGGTTCATGGACAAGTATTCGGCAGTGAAAGGGGGACAGGAGCCCGACCTCAGCGACTACAAGGAGTACAAACTGAAAGAAGACAATATAGGTACAGTTTCAGCTTATTGGACCATGTTTACTACTAGCCCCGCCCTCACCTGCTACTTCAAGTCATAATCAATGCACCAAAATTGTAGATTGTTATATACAACTGTAGCAGTGTATAGATTCTTTAAATTCATTTTATTTCTTTTGCAGGATTCAAAATGCTTCAGAAATTAGGATGGAGTGAGGGGGAGGGGCTGGGAGCGGACGGTTCCGGGATCGTGAATCCAATCAATAAGTATGCGATCAATTCTGACTATCGGGGATTTTTACATACAAATAATCAACTGAATTTTGCTTCTGTAGTGCAGTAGTAAACCCCTGTTCATATGAACCTCGATAATAATTAATTCAACATAATTTAAAAAAAATCAAGTCTCAAAATGTTAATTTCGCAGTAGATTAACCCCAATAATTCGAAAACCCTGAAATTCAAAATAATTTTTAGCTCCTTGCGCCATAAGTCAGTACACTTTAGTTGACATAATTAAAAAAAATTGAAATTTGACAATATTGAAAAAAATTCTCGATTTTTTTTCATAAGTGAGAACAACAGATATGTCAATATTTGGTACTTTAGTAACATAAATGTCGCAATTATATATTAGCATAATAAATATTGCAATTTTAAAATGATTTCTTGAAATATGCAAAAATATGGGCATTTTTCACAAAATTAATGGCTTGTTTCAAGTGTTTTACGATTTTTGGCGAATTTCACAATTGTATCGCGATTTTTTCTTTTTTTATACCTTGAATTTCGAATTAACGAGATTCTACTGTATACGACCATAGGTTCGCTAAAAGATTATGCCAGTTTTAAGATATTATAATGCTAGCCTCGCTTGGAGTATTACAGTCTTAGGCAAATATTTTACATGTTGTAATTGTATTTGAGAGTTTTTTTTCATTATCTTGAAAAAATATTCCAGTCCCTACAAAATGCTTTGTAATTTTGTACATTCTGAGCATTATCGCCAATTTGCTTTCTGTTTACAACTTTACAAGTTAAATTTCTATTGTCTAGGCTAGCACCTGTTAGTTTTAATCATGAGAAACTATCGAGTCCCCCCGTAGTTTGTTGTGCCATCTTTCTGTATGAAGATACCAATATATTGTTTCTTCACGTAACAGGGGTACAAACAGGGAATCAAATCAAGGGCTCGGTGTGGACAGAGCCGACAACTTGGAAGAAGGGGATGACGAATTTGATGCCTACAGAAAGAGAATGATGCTCGCATACAGATTTCGGCCCAATCCATTGGTACAGTATTTTATCCTTATTGTATTTTCCAACTTCAACAGTTAGCTGAGGTTTATTTAAGTTTATATGTATTTGCCCATACCTTTTTACTTATGCGACAGTTGGCAAGTATCGTGATCAATCGAAAATTAATAATGTTGCTAGCTTGACTTGTTTCATTGCACTTACAATTCAGCGAAAGACGGACTGAGCTTCATGCTAAATGATATTGAGATAAGGTATGTCGCTGATTAATCATTTTGTTGTTTTTTTGTTTCAGAATAATCCAAGACGGCCGTACTATTAAAAATAAAGGAATCAAATAAACTACATTTTATTAAAACTATCTGGATTATTTATTTAGTTCTGGAAGAGAAAAAATAATTTGTGCACCTAAAATTTAAAATAATATAATTTTTGCACATTTTTGCAAGTTAAATTAATTTCTGGTTGGCCACGGAAAGCGCAACTTTTTTTATTGTTGAGATTAGTTAAGTTAAATTACTTTAAAACATATGTAATCACTTCACTACTTATAATGTTGTCTCTTTTAGTTTTTAATCTTATATCTTATTTCGTATATTGTTTATGTTTTTATGACTGGTTAAGAGTGCCAAATGCAAAATGTCCATGTTTCTGTATCGACATTAGGAAGCAAATGTAATTTAAGCATATTATACATTCAAACCATGTTTTTTAGGATACAGGAATACTAAAAATAAATTAATATCATTGCTTCTTCAATAAATGCAAATTCACTTTGTGGTAACATTTTAAATTATTAAAATTAAAAACAAGTAACTTTGTTTTAACCACTGATTTTATTTTAACAAACACTCGACATGTTTCGGGAACCAACGGTCCCTTCTTCAAGAGAATACAAGGTATACTTGTAGGTTAAAACAAAGTTACTTGTTTTTAATATCATTGAATGATTCAGCAGTCGCTTTGTGGTGCAACATTTTGATTTAAAATATGATTTTTATTTAAACTTTGTACTACTCAAAAAAGATGATTGATTGATGATTTTGTGAAACATGATGTGATTAGAAAAATTTGCAAAAATCGTAAGAATCATGAAAAAGCTATAATTTTGTGAAAAACGTATCTATTTTTTATCTGAAATTTTGACAGACGTCATTCGAAAGATGTCGTTAAGCAATGGTATACAGTAAATAATTTAATGTGGTGGGATTTACTTTGTGAAAATTCATTTTAATAATTATAAATAAAATGGTATACAGGTTTTGCGTTAGTGGCGCCATCAATATTTGGATTCTTATCATATCATAGCCCTTGTCAATTCTTAGAAAAATTATCTGTTCACGGTCCATGAGATATGTGGCATCCACCAAATCCCGCGTGTATCCAGTATACTCCATTATTTTCCTCTCATTGCCCATGTTTTCATTCCACATTGCGCTGTAATTTTTAATTGCATAACTAAAAATTTACTGTACCTTGCTATAATGTTGATATACTAATTCCTGCATGAGTTAATGCAATGAGAACCAGACATCACTTTTGATATAGAATAGGAAATTTGCATCTGTGTTGATATATTATTATATGGATTTTGTATTCTAATTTTGCATAGTTTTGGTTCCAAATATTTTCCAAAATGTGAATGTGCATCATTGTTTTTAGGCATTTTACTATATCTCAATTAACTTGGTAGCTGAGTGAGTGTGTAGAGAAACGACGATCAGCGATTCGATTCCCTCACCAAGTAACCACAAGTTAATCATATTTTTATAGTGCAAAATAGTCTGAGAATAGTAAGATAAATAAACGTAATTTTTTTTTAAATTACGAATTAATTAGAAAATAAATTTTCTGTTTTTCTTATAAGTTGGTTCCTTCTAAAATATACATATAATTTGAGTTAATTATAAAAACTATGTCCCCACCCTGTCTTTATATTATTAGAATATATATGAAATAAGTTTAGTGTATAAAAAGAGAAAAATTGTTCATTGTGTATTCACGCTACACAAAAGTTACACATCACTCATATTATATGATTTCTTAGCTCTGGTATCAAAATACTAAAATTGAGAGAACAAAATATAAAACCAAAGGCAGCACTACCCCACTGAGATAAATACAAAAAATCTGTCAGTACTCAAGGAATCAACAATACTTACATCTTATTGGAAATATATTTTTTTAAAACAATTGCTGTGTCAGATTTCCTTTTACATGCGTGAATAAATAAATACAAGCGTTGATCGGTTGCGGTGGATAATCCTGCCTTTGCTTTTAATTGTGATTTGGGAACATGATTTTGCCAGCTATATTTCCCATAAATTCATTGCATTCAAAACATTTTTCAATTTCTCTCGGATACCCTCGACTGATGTTTCTTAATGTTGGAGCCAAGTAAATTCGGATTCTGATATAAATTTAATGATTACTGCAAGGATCATTCGTTTATTTAAAAAAATATTCAAGTTCAGCGGATTACGTCACTCATTTTAAATAATAAACCATGCAATTATTGCCTTATTAGATAGTGCTTACATTACCTATTTACTCTGCATTCATTATGATAAAAGAATTATTATATAAATCAAACCTTTTTTTATCATTATTATTACACATTGCGATGAAAAATTTCAGATGTCAATAGAAAATACGAAAAGAAAGTCTGCTAATAATTAATTGGTAGTAAACGTGCACAGAAATGGGGATTGCAATTTATTTAGCTTTAAGTATTTTGTAAAAGAAAATTGTTCTGTGACGTGTATTGATGGACATATTTTACAATAAAAATATTAAATTCAATGCTATGTATTTTATTTTCACAAATGAATTGAGGAGTTGTTGCGCTGCGAGGTAGGGTCGTTACCTGGCTATTTTTGTGTAACGACACATACCACCACAGAAGCCGTGTAATGACCCCAGCATTATGGCCTCCAGTGTTACACAGCCATTCTAGTGATGGTATTTTAACCGGTGACACACTAACCATTATTTGAGATTTTATCTGATTGTGTTGATGATTGCCAACTGATTTTTTGTAACTCAACAGGCAAACATCAGTACTAGACAACAATTATATATTTGCTACCAATCATTGATACAATCATAATTCCCAAATAACTGTACCGAAAATAACCGGTTAAAATAACGCTTTAACTATCACTGAGCCAGACCAGAAAATTTAAATATTGAAGAAAAAAGATGAAAAAAAATCTTTTAGGCCGGTGCCATACTGAGCGTATCTTACGCCCCATCTTTTCGATCTTGTCAAATCCGCAACCGAATTTAGTGGTCACATACAATATTCCGTGGCGGACTGCACAGAGAACAAACACACTTGCGGATAGTCCGTCGAATGAGGTGCATTGCATTAAAAAACACGCGACATCATGGTTTTACGATAACGTAAGTTCTGCGGGCGGAGGACCAAACAGACGCCGAAGCGAGCGTTCCGCTAGCAGATCGACCGATGATCCGCATAGTGAGTTCGATAAACGCATATTATGAAAAGAAATGTAGCGGCGTCTTTGATGCTACGGAAGAAACACCTAGTGTGGCCAATTAAAATGATTTAATTAAAAAATATATCAAATATCTACTCAAATTTAAGGCGGTTTCATGACCTTGGCATTTTAAAAATTGTTTTTTTTACTTTATCTAATAGCTTGAAGTTTTAAGAATTTAAGCCATCACTCTTTCAAAAATTGGCTGACTTAAAGCAATTTGAAGCTTGGTATAGGTGAATTTTTAAACAAAATTCTTTATTCTTTTGCATTTTTCTCGTAACTCCTATTTCAGACTTTTGGAGATGATACCTCAAAAATTATCAGGCTGATTTTGTTAAAATTTTGTACACATCTTACGAATAATATTATCCATGATGTGTGATTTTTCTGTTAAAATACGCCGTTTATTTATCATAAATTTTTAGCTTCAGTTTTTTTAGGAAAAAAATTAAAATTATATTCAAACTGATCTTATTTTCATAAATCAAGTTTTTTCGATACGCTAAATCATTGATATTAACATCATTTAAAATTAATCTTTTTGACTTCACTCAAACCCTTATGATTACCCCCTCAGATGCGCGCATCGCGGAGAAAATGCTTTGCGGGGCAGCACATAACTCTGCTATTTTGAAAATTTCAAAACAATTTAAATATTGATCAAATTATAAATAATAAAAAAAAATAATTACCAAAGTATAATGTAAACAATTACGATAAAACACATTTTTTCTGTTAGCTATTTAAAAATGTTGAATTTGAATGTATTTTTTGATAGCTCAAGGTGGTGTTACTCCAGGGAATTTTTTATAATAATAACATAATTTTTTATAAGAATAACAAAACCTTTTTATTACAAAATAATAATTGTTGAGAATCTAATTTTGTATCATTTATTTATATTCAATGGTTACATACAAAGTTATTTTAGTTTAATCATACCCAAAAAGTTTTTGCGAAAATCTTACAAATTTGTGTGAGGTAACCTAAATAAATAAATACATAAACAAAAAAGTAAATAAATGTGAGAACAAATTTAAAAGGTTACTATTTGCAAAAATGATTCGGTCCTAATTATTAATTTATAATCTAACTGTGATCCTATGTTATTTGTATGTAAAATTTATAAATCCTTGCTAATATATTATCACAACATTGTTTTGTTTCCAAAAGAAGATTGGAAAATTCAAAATAGTAATTGCACATCTTTCAATTTAAGGAAGACATTCGAGTTAGTATGTGTAAGCTATGCGTACCACACACATTGTTTTGTTATGTTGGTGTTTATACCTGTAAATTGCGTCATATGCACAGCTTACACATACTAATTCGAATGTCTTACTTAAATGGAAAGATGTATACTCCTTAATTCTAACTTCAAAATTTCTGCTAGGTGATTGTAATCATTATATATAAATTAATTTTGCTAATATTGAAGAATTTCGAATATTAGTGGAAGTGTAATTTACCTCGTACGCACTTTTAAAAAAAAAATTATGGTCACACGGACATGGCAGAATAATAAAAGTTATGGCGTGTGATATGCATTATCATTAGCAAACAGATAATTCTTTCAAACATGAAAATTCATAATTACATGTTATCTAAATATTCTTATGCAAGCTTCTTGTGAAACGACACAACGTATGTTTAACTTTGGACCGGGAATCATAATCCAATGTAATAAATCTGACAGTTTGTGGAGAGATTATGAAGAGGCAAAGTAAAACTATAGAAAAATATTTATGATAGAAGATTCTGTGCCCTAAATAATAAACATGGTTGAAATCTTCCTGGAAACAAAAAAATATTATGTACTCTATTAATGCAAACTCTCTGCTGGTTTGAGAGAGTATATGGAGAGTCTGTAATGGAAAGATGTGTATGTATTTAACAGACAAATGATAACAGCAGAAGTCAGAATACTTAAAGCAAAGATCTGGCATATGAGGATGGATTGACCCTCTCAAAAATGTGCACGAAACTTACGACAGGCAGTATTCAATGCTACAAATATTCCACGGATAAAAAATTTAAAATGGTATTTGAAACACTTTTTAATTGTACCGTTTACAGCACTCCCAATTTTATAAAATCATTTATGAGTCCGTTTATTCGATCCTTAAAATCAGTAACAGACGTCTGATTCTTAAACCTAAAATCCAAAACATTGTTTTCTCCCGCATCTTTTATAGCGGATTCAATATCGGATACGTCATCTTCTTCTCGCATCATAAAAATAAGTGATATCATTGATAATGCAAAACCATACTGAACAATCTTCTTAAGATGCTCCTCGAATATATGCCTGGGATAACAGATATTTACATCGCAGCCCAGCCTCTGCAGAGTCACGGATAACGTGTCGTAATACAAGTCAAGCAATTCTTGATAGTGATCCCTTCTAAAACTTTCTTCCGTTCCAGAGAAGATGAGGTGAGACAGATCCACAATAGGGGAACAGTGTTTCACCATTTGCCAGTCGACAAACCTTAATTCTGCCGGAAGTGCTTTCTGTAAAAAATATTGAATATTTTTAATAAAAGTTTAAAGATAATTTTAAATATTTGTATTTTTTATATTCATCAATAGAAGTTTGAATATTATTCACAACTTAGTTCAGATTTATTCAAAACTATTTAAATTACCACCAAATTAGGCATAATAAAGTGAAACCTCAATGAATCATTTCTAAAGGTACCACAGAAACCAACATTATGAAAAATTATGGAATAACAATCTACAAATTTGTTTTACAATGTGTGCAAAATATAACATTAAGATTTTCCTGTAAAGTAATTCTGCCATTATTAATCTTATTTTACCTACATTATTTAATTTTTCAGTGATTATGTACGGAATACTGGAGACACTTGATCCTTATGGGAGATTAGGTATAGGTCTTTTCACATAAGCTTGCAGTTGAGTTAGTGTGGATACAGTGTGTATTACGCCTGCTAATATTTCTACTTTAATTATGAGTCGAAATTTTTTCAATATTTCTGACTTATTTTTTATAAAACATTGGACTATCATTACAGTAACTTCTATCGATTATGAAAATTCATTCCCTTTAATACAAGTCAAATTCCTTTGTGTTCCCATCTTTTCCAATTGGAATTTCTGCAGGGTTTTTATTATTTTATTTAACTTATATTGAAACAAATGAATTTTTCGTAATCGATATAAGTTACTGTAATGATGGTTCAACGTTTTGTAAAAAATAAGTCAGAAATATTGCAAAAAAATGTAAACTTTGATATTGCATAACTCCATACCTAACTATTGATATTAGGTCATGGCTGCTTGAACATTTTCGACTCAAAATCAAGACCTGCAGGGTTATTAATGTTTTCCAAATAACCCTGTAAATTTGCATTTACCATTCTCTTTTGGTACCTTGGTACCTCTTCCTCCACTGTTGGTGGGATAATTACAAAATTTATAAACCAATGTAAATGGTTATTATACCAAGTGAACCCAATTAAATTCCACGTCTTTAAGTATAAAGACATTTGAAATATGATATTAGGGAATTCGAGGTAAAAAAAGTGTAATCAAGTGTCCCATGTCTCTTATAATGATAATTTGTAACGGCGATTATTCACAATGATATCAACAGTCCCTACGTATACTGTCGAATCTGCAAACATTCTTTATTCGCTATACTATCTTATCAAAATTACTGAATATTTATGGACATTGTTTAAAAAATTGATTTTTGTTTCAAATTAAAGGACAATTAAACTTTTTTTTAACATTATCCGAAAATATAGAGTAAATTAGATTGTTTTCAGATATTAAAATGAAAATTGATTTTTTGCATTCGACAGTAGGTATATGTACCATCTTTGTTTTGCTCCACCCGTTTAAAGCACCTGTTGTGACACATGTTTCAACTGTCTATTGTCATTCTCAAAGAACATAACTTAGCGTAAAGCTACGAACATATACATTTCATCAATGATGAAAAGTCAAACAGGATCTGCATGACTGCGTGACTAAAACAGAATGATTTTCTATCACCTCTTTATGAGCATGATGCCGGGAGCAGGAACTATTCCAATTGCACATGGGTCAGTTATCTAGGAGAGAGATTTAGTATGACTTTTAGCTATTTTGAGAGTTTTAACAAAGTCTGCAATATACACACAAGTGTCTCAAATAAGTTATTGTCAATTGCTGTTACTTCTGTTTTTTTATTTATTTGAAATCGACTTGGTTTTCTATTATTTTGGCCATAGTAAGTGGCTGCCCGATTAAACGGTTGCCCAGTTAACTGGAACCGACTGTTATGAAACCATTGTATGAATAGTCTAGATTTTAAAATTGACATATTTACGGAAACTTTAATTAAAACAATAACACATACCTCAAATCTGAAGATAATATTGTTGGGCCAGAAATCTCCGTGACATATCACATTATACGGCTCGCATGTTTTGGATTGCATACATTCATACACTTTGTCATACAAGTTCTTTATGAAATTTTGTGTCTTTTCTCGTTTTAAAGTTTCATCAATGTATTCTGCCGCTTGAGAAGATGACGTTTGGTAGAAAAATTTTACCTCTTCCGAATATATAACGTTACTCTCGATCATTTTGGATAATTTCTCGTACACCTCAGGTTTGTGTGCCTTGAGTGCAAATGACAAGCTGTGAAAGTAGGCAATCTGCTTCATGATCAGCCTCATGTGATGTATCTCCAACGCCTTCTTTCTATCGCACATGTGGAAGCCCAGAACGGTCATGTTATCCATTATGAGGTGTTCATTATATTCGCTCAAGTCTGTCTCATAGCATTTAATAGAAGCAAATTGTTCGTCCTTCGGGAGATTGTAGGCACGTTGTAATTCCAAAAAAGCTGGTAAAATAAATTTGTACATACAAATTTCCATGCTATAAAACCGTGCAATTGGTGCTATTTTCCTTACGGCTTCTGCTTTTGGTGCCGATTTTACCAGCAAATGTTTTATCACAAGTTCTCCATTTTGATTTTTACCTGTAATCTTGACACGAGCCATTTCTCCCATGTAATTATTTCCTTTGAAATCATCTCCCTCAATGTCTACATTAGCATCGGTTATTTTTTCATCATTTACTATTTTCAAAATAGATTCCTTTTGCTTTTCCCCAAGCTTACTCAGATCGCAATTTTTATTATTCATTGCTGAAAACATTACAAACATACAAAATGAAATGAAATTTATATACCTAATTACATGAATTTATATACCTAATTGCATTTCTATTTTGATAATTCTAATTCTAGAATGTGAAGATTATTTATACTATTCCTAGCAGTCGGTAAATGTTGGAACTTAACTGAAACTCTTACTCTTAATCTTAATCCTACATTATATTGCTGTAGAAACACAGGCATCCATCATTGATTATGTGCCAAAACAAAAACCATAAGATAAACTGACGCTAGGTGTGGTTGCAGTTGTGTGTCGTGTCCATATGGAGTGCTGATTACAGAACATTTGCTTGCAATAATGTGTATCATTTTGTGCCTTTTCTGTGGTCTCCGCTTTCAAAAAAACATAGGGTTGTTTAAAAAACATAGAATCATTCATTACAGCAGTAAAACCCCGTTAATTCGAACCCCAACAATTCGAAATTCGCTGTAAGTAATTCGAAATTTTTAAAACGCATGAGTCCCAAAATGTTATTTTCTTAATAACCCCGATAATTCGAAAACCCCGGTAATTCGTAATTAGAAATAATTTTTAGCCCCTTGCGCCATAAATCAATACATTTCAGTTTGCATAATTCGATTTTTTTTTAAATTTGATGGAATTGAAAAAATATTTAATTTTTTTTCGCAAATCAGATCAAAAAATATGTTAATATCAGATATTTTAGTGATATAAATTTCGCGATCTTTGTATTAGCAAAATAAATATTGCGTTTTCAAAAAATACAGACAGCTTCCACAAAATTAATGTTTTTTTTCAGGAGTTTTACGATTTTAGACGAATTTTGCGGTCACAATTTTTTTTCCTTAATTTTCGAATTAACGGAGTTCCGCATAATTCGAAATATTTTTTTGGGTTCCTTGAATTTTGAATTAACGAAGTTCTACTGGATTATGAAATTTTTCAAAAATGGTTAAATCTGCGGAGCTTGTGGATGCCAAAATGTTTGGTACAGTAGCCGGCAAACATCTTGAAAATTTTCGGAGTAGTGAAGGGAAGTTTGCGCATGTACCATTCCACCAACGAGACCCAAAATTTTCAAAAAGTTTGCCGGAAACTGTATCTTAATTGTGATCTTTGCTTTCGTGGGTAAGTGGTGGTCGAGTTTTATTTTCATATTATAGTCCTTTTTCGAATGTATATAACAAATAAAAAATATTTTGTTGTCTACCGGTTTCGAGACGTAACCCGTCTCTTCGTCAGAACAACCACTATACTAGCATGTAAATAGCACTGCACACCACACCACAGTATTATTTACACACCAAAACCTTCAAAATACTCTTCACATACGTGTTACTTTAACTTTAAAGGCCAACATGCACTAAGCTATTTTTTTTACTAAGGGCCGGTTGTTTCATCATTGGTACCTAATGGTAATAATTAAGCAAAAAGCACAGATTTTGCGTTTTTTACCAATCTAACAACTCATTTTCGTAAGTAGCTTGTTGGTATAGTCATGACGCTCGCTTAGTGATATAGTGGTCGGTGGTTCGAGCCCCATTCCAGGACATCAGTAAGTTAGTCCTATTTTCACAGCACAAGCATTTAGCTTAGTTTGAAAATTCTAAGAACATTGATGCGACACGAAATTTCGTGTTTGCATCTCTATTTAAAAACAATATGCTTTTTGTTTGAATGTTACCATTACCGATGATCAAACAACCGGAATTTAATCATATTTCATGCAGTTAACTATTACGCGTTCTGTGTTGAAACCACTCAAAAACTAAAATAACAAACACCAACGTAATTTTGACACTCACCAAATATCACCGGACCGACTAGTCAACAACTCCACTCACTCAGGCTCTTCAGCTTCTTCTGAATTTAGATCCAAAGAAATACACCGGCAAGTTGCGTACATACAGAGATACAGACACAAACATACAATCTTAATAAATTGATGTTTACACGTAGATACAGGTTGTTTTTTTCCTACCATAATATTTGAATGAAAATACTATTTAATCGTGATTTGATTTGTCATAATAGTACCTACCCGTAAATGAGAGTACACATTTTTAACATAGGTGTACATAGTTAGTAGCAAAAGCTCTACAGGTGGACTCGTGCCTTGATAATGAATCGAAAATGTTCAACATGTATGGAGATATGCAATATCAAAGTTTGCATTTTTTTTTTCAATATTTCTGATTTATTTTTCGCAAAAAGTTACAACTATCGCCACAGTAAAAAAAAAATTAAAAATTCATTAGCTTCAATACAACTCAATTAAAATGATAAAAACTTTGTAAAAAATCTATTCAATTTTCGCAAGATTTTCATCATTAAATTCGATTTGTATTAAAGCGAATGATTTTTTATAATCGATACAAATTACTGTAATGACAGTTCAACTTTTTGCAAAAAGTAAATCAGAAATATTGTAAAAAATGAAAACTTTGAATTTGCATAACTTCATAACTATTGATATTAGGCCATGGTTGCTTGAACATTTTCGACTCATTATCAAGGCAGGAATCGACCTCTAAAATTTTTGCTACTAGCTATGAGACACCCTGTATATTCATTCCCTCATTAGGAACCAATCTTTCAATTGTTTGATACTGGGCCGATTCGCGGTCGCTGGTGATTAGGGATTATAATCCCGGGGCTTTTTTCCGATCCCGGGATTGCGGTATTAAGGAAAGCCAGTCCCGGGATTGTCCAAGATACTTGTGTACCAAGATAAGTGACTACGAAATAAGAATATGCAATGAAATAATTTTTGTAACATTCCCAAAAATCTCGGTATTGAGGTTTTCCAATTGCGAGACCAGAAAAAATATAAAGTAGTACATACAGTAAACTCTCGATTATCCAGGTGGTGGAGAAAATGTTGTCCCGGATAATTTCCAACAAACCAAAATAGGCCACTACATTCTTGCATCAAAATTTAATTATATTATATACGAAAAACCACCAACACTAGAACTGACAGTAACCCCTCTCAGTGACCAAAAATCAATTGAGATTGAATTCGTAATACCAGCGAAGAGTAAAACCTCGAAAAAATATTAAAAAATAAGACAATAAACACCTTCACATAATTACAAGTTATCATAAAAGAAGAGTTGAGCAAATCAACTGAAAAAACAAAAAGAAAATATACTAACAGTATTAAAGAAGGATGGTTGACGACAGACATTCTCCAAAAGATAAAAATAAGGGACGAATCATATAAAACAATGAAAAATGAAACACATAGCACTGAATTTGTCAAATATGTATTATAACTACTGCCAAAAATACGTAAAAACCTCCATAAAAAAGCAAAAAAATATAGCGCACAACTCAGCGATTCTGAGGGTAACAGCAAAAAAAATCATTGATAGTATCGCGTCCAACTCAGGCATTAAAAATAAAAACATAAAAATAATAAAGAAAGAAGATAGAAATATCACAAAAAATAAGAAAGAGCGAAACAAAACACTTTCTTCTCTACAGTTGGAGAAAACCTAGCAATGCAAATCAAGGAACCGAAAAAACAATACCACCATAAGACTCAAAAACAAATGCCTCAATGTACTTTAGACAAACCAGACAGAGAAATCAAATATATAATAAAAAAATCTTTAAAAAAATGCAATCCCTGGATACAACGAAATTAAAACGTCAACACTGAAGATAAGACACAATAACACCTAGTATCACACGATTCATAAATTAACACATAAAACTTGGAAACTTCCACGATGAGCTGAAAATAGCCCGACTAACCCCAATCTTTAAGAGTGGCAAAAAAGACGAAGCCAGCAATTATAAACTCATAGCAAACCTTAATGTGTTTAGCAAAATATTTGAGAAAGTGATATATAAAAGACTACTTGAACACCTCAAGAAACTCAACATACTGACGAAAACACAGCATGGATTTCAAAAAAAAGTGAAGCAGCATTACCTAGGTGTTGGTTTACCGAATAACACAGCAATTAAACGTTGATACCATTACAAAAATCGAAGCACTAAAACTCATTCACAAGCTAGCAAATGGCAAAATACGAGACGAAGACATTAAATTACACAAAATACACGAAAATCATCAACACTACTCTAGAACGGCTCAAAACTACCACATAACTCAAGCCAAAACAAAAAACAGACAATCACGATTAATTTGTAGCGGATTAAAATTATACAACGACCTACCATAACAAACCAAACAATGGACTACTAACAATTTCAAAATAGAAGTGACAAAAATGCTAAAACTCAGCCAAATATACAAACACAAGAATACATGAATCTAAAAAAAAGAAAAAGAAATATATAAGCAAAGATAATAATTTAAGTAGATAAAGCAGGATAACATAAATGATTTTATGTCCTTATTATATTATTATTATATTTATGTATTTAAAATGTTGTCCATAGACCTTTCAGGTCTCTATAATATTTCAAATAATAAAAAAAAGTAACCCATAAAAACCAAGTTTTTACAATACTCTCTTTCTCATTTTCGGGTTTCGTGTCTACCACATGCGTCAGAATCTCCATACAACTTGTATGAAAAAAACATTAAAAATTTGAAAAATCCAAAATTATACTATAATTTATTTTTTTAATGAAAATTTGATAGATCTTTTTGATCATCGCCACGAGTCTACTTGCAAAGTTTCAGCTCGATTGGATCACGGGAAAAGGGTTAAAAATCGATCCAAAGTTTTTTGCCAGACAAGCAATCAATCAATCAGACGCCATGAGTTGATATAAAGGGAGTAACAATAACCCTTACAGAACTGTTCAGTACAATTGTGCGGTTTGTAAGATTCAATTTTAAGGCACTATAGGCCCGTTCTAATACAATTGTGTGCATGTCAGTTTTCCAAGATGGCGGCTGGAAAATAGAAAACTGACCTCAAATTCGGCATCTATGGGCCGTTTTTACTATGGTCTATACCTACTTCCATTTTACAAAACTAGTTATAGTGTCGGTCTAAAAGGGATAATAATGATATTTTTGTCTCGAGATAATCTGTGTGCACAAGTCAATTCGAGCAGTGCTACTTATATCTTGTCCTTAGATGAACTCGAATATCCCTGTAGCATTTAGAATATAATAATAAATTTAAGTTATTTAATACCTTTTGCCTAACTCCTGATAACAAGGTAATATCGCGCGCATATCTCGAAACTCACTGTCATACAGAACGCCGTGTGTACGAGTCGGTTCTACGAATCTCGAGCAGTGACATCAGATCAAAATTTCAACACGAGTACTTAGATTTATCTCAACTTAATCTGTAAGACTGGAATGACACAAAGTCTCACGCGCTGAAAACGAGCCAGAAGCTTGCCCAGAAAAATCTGCGAAACACCGACCAGAATTAAATCCATAATTAGAAAATCAATTTTTTTTTAGTAAACTGGTTATCAATGTGAACATCCTGTGTATCATAATAGTAATCTGGCCGATCTCTTATGCTATTAGTATAACAAATATTATATTTTTATAGTTTGTTGACCAATCTCGAGGTCAGCACATTCAAATTCAAATTCTAAACATGTTTATTAATTCATTCACTTATAAGGATGCACGACAGCGTTCGGGGGCATTTCTACCATCATGTGTCTTTTAATACATACCTCAGTGTTACCATGAGTCTTTCTTCTGGTGTTATTTACTGTTGAAGAGCCAGCCTTTTCTTTGTCAAGAGAGGGGTTGCTTTCTGGAGTAAGTAATCAAATGTTTGTATAGACATCCTGTATATTAAAAAAATCGAGTTTCGTCATTTCTTAAATTATTAAACAAATGGTGGTACCCTCTGTAAACCCTTCTACTCCTGTTTATCGGGTGAACGCAATATTTCATCTTGACATTCAGTAAATGACATTTCTATAAATGTCTGACGTTTTCACT
Organism: Agrypnia vestita; assembly: GCA_016648135.1. Lineage (NCBI taxonomy): Eukaryota > Metazoa > Arthropoda > Insecta > Trichoptera > Phryganeidae > Agrypnia > Agrypnia vestita. The sequence continues at coordinate 45,302 of JADDOH010008310.1, forward strand.
TAAAATGAGTAGTTTAGCTAATACACGAGACGACACCATGACGGCACCATGATTTGGTACTTAAACAAAATTTCAAATTGTAATGAATATCGGAATTAATGGAGATTTACTGTAATATATCACCATGTTACAATTGCCACAATAAATGTGTAGTTTTGAAGACCTTCAGCTTCAACCTTAGTCATGGTACCAGAAGAGCATAATCGTTCCTTATGCTTTCGAAAACAAATCAACGTCTTAATTTTTCCTTTATTTATTTAGTTCTCCTAATTTGCTTAATTTTTCGCCGTTTGATTTTTAAAAAAATCTGCCCATGGCTTTGTTTTGTTTCCCCAAAACTTTTCCGCCCCCGGCGGCCGCCTAGTCTTGCCTTAGGCCCCGGGTACGATACGAGCATCAGAGCGGCAAGCGGTGAGAAGCGCCGGCTACGCTACAAAGCGGCTGAGCGATAATTAACTGGCGATTGTATTTCTACTAGCTGTGCTGTGTATTGATGCGAGTCGGAAATCGAAAGTTGAAATCGAGTAAAGATTGAAAAACCCTTCCATAAACTGTACACATTTTCGATTACGGCCATCCAAACGTAACGAAAAAAAAACGGTTGTACCAAGTCTGATTAAAAAAAATTTGTTTAAAGCATAGATTTTACAGAAATGGATCGTTTGATTGGTGGAGAATGCAAAAATCTATGCTTTAAACGAGCTTTTACTTTAATCCAACTTGATACAACCGGGCTTAAGGCAGCTGGAGTGATGGTAAAGGTTAACCCTTTGCACTCTGAACTATTTTTAGTACGACATACCTATCGGCAATTCCAGTGCATTTTATGCAAATCTATTTATGATCTTTAAATAATGTAAAGGTACCAAATAAATGAACATTCATATGGTTACAAATGCGTTTTTATTACTTGACAATATTCGACCATTAAACAACATTTTCTACATCTTATATGTATATGATATCTACAGAAATACTCTCCTAAATGCATCCTCGGTTAACCGGAACAGGTGTCACAAAACTCATATGTTTCATGTCTCTTACCTTTTACCTATCCAACTCTGCGCCTGCCGACCCAGCAGATTTGTTTATGTTAACCTAATTAAACCGCAGCGCCCAACACGGGGATAAAGGATATCGGGACGGGGAGACGGGCAACACGTTGAAATTTTACCTAATAAAGTCGTAATGGCTTTGACTAATGTGCTAAATATGAAACCTAAAATAAATTATTCAATTAAGTACATAATTAGGTTTTTATAGATTTCCCCACAATTTGATCCAAGTGACATGTCCCGTTTTAAAAATACACAATTCAATTGTGGCGTGGACAATTTTAACTGACAAACAGTAAGTAGGTACATAAAAAATGTGTTTTTATTACTTGACAATATTTGACAAAGTTTCAATATATTTACAGCACTCCCAATTTTATGAAATCATTTATAATGCCATTTATACGATTCTTAAAATCATTTAGAGAGGTCTGATTCTTAAATTTCCCAACTTCATTCATATCATTCAAAACTGCTTCAACATCAAGTACATCATTTTCTTCTCTCATCGAAAGACTTAATGATATTGTCGTTAATGCAAAACCGTACTGAACAATGGTCTTAAGATGTCCTTCGAATACATGTCTAGGATAACATATGCTTACATCGCAGTCCAGCCTTTGTAGAGTCAGGGATAACGTGTCATAATACAAGTCCAGCATTTCTTGATAGTGGTCTCTTCGAAAACTTTCTTCCGTTCCGGAGAAGATGAGGTGGGACAGGTCCACAATGGGGGAACAATATTTCACCATCTGCCAGTCGACAAACCTTAATTCTGTTGGTATTCCTTTCTGTAAAGTTTATTAATTGTTTTCAGTAAAAGTTTAATGATAATTGATTACTTTTCCAATTTTATTAATGTGTTAATCTACTTTCATCAGATAATAAAGGCACATATAAACAAACGTTTTCAGTAAAAAAAATTGGCCCTTGGTAAATTCCAAAAAGATTCTCACAAATTATTTTCCATTAATTCAAGATTTATTTCAATTACTACAAAACAATGTATGTAAAATATATGTACATTTTACAAATTTTACTATTATGTAAAATATATATACTGTTTAAATATATATATATACATATACAGCTAGAAATTTTAAACATTTCCGAAGAAATAGGTTAAACAAACAATAAAGATAGGATAAAAAAAAGTTAAATAAATATATTTTATACGTATTTATTAAACTTTTTTTGTTTGGGTTAAAACCCAGTTACTTCGAAATAAGGTATCACGATGCCTTTCTGAAATTTGTTAAAAATCATTTTTTTTGAAAAAAGCCGTTAATTTTGTAAAAACATACCTACATGTTTTTGCGCATTTCAAAAAATCAACTCTAAACTGCAATTTATATCATAGCTAGTAGAAAAAACCTCAGAGAGTCTTTCTCATTTAATTTTTAGAAAATATTCTTTACATTTGGGTGAAACATATACCAACAGTTTAGGGATAAGCAAAATCAAAGTTTGCATTTTTTTCGATATTTCTGTTTTATCTTTTGTAAAATGTTAGAGCTTACTGAACATATTTTATATTGAATATTAAAAATTCTTTCGCTTTTATATAAGTCAAAAAACTTATTAAAACCTTGCAAAAAAATCTGCAAAAAAATATACTTTACACAAATGTAAAGAATAGTTTCTATTCAAAATTGAATGAGGACGACTCCCAAGTCTACAAGTACAATACAAGTTTATACAATACAAGACTCCTAAGTTTATACAATATATGATGTGCGTTATCAAAACCATTGTAAAAATGATCTGAGATTTTCTAGTTCACAAATTATTATGAATGCTTTAACCCTTAGCATTCAAGTGCCGCCATAGAGGCGGCATACATGGTTTGCCGTATTACTCGAGTGCCGCTGCTACGGCGGCAAGAAAATAAAGTCTTCTTCCTCAATATTTTTAATATATTGGGTTGTTTGATTTTCAATATAATTTAACCAGAATCGTATTAGTACAATTAAATAAAAATAAGTTAAGGAATTTTATCGAGAAACTAGTAATAACATACCAAAAGACTTTCGAGTGCAAAGGGTTAATTCAAATGATAATGTAAAATCTTTTCCCACATACCTCAGATCGGAAGATAATGTTATTGGGCCAGAAGTCTCCGTGGCATATCACGTTATATGGCTCGCATGTTTTGGATTGTATGCAATAATATACATTGTCATATAAATCCTTTATATAATTTTGCATTTTTTCTCGTTTTGACGGGTCTTCAACATATTCAGCTGCGTGAGAAGACGTTGTTTGGTAGTAAAATTTTACCGCTTCTGAATATACAACTGTACTCTCGATCATTTTGGATATTTTCTCATACTCCTCTGGCTTGTGTGCTTTGAGTGCGAATGACAAGCTGTGAAAGTAGGCAATCTGCTTCATGATCAGCCTCATGTGATGTATCCCCAACGCCTTCTTTCTACCGCACATGTGGAAGCCCAGAGCGGTCATGTCGTCCATTACCAGATGTTCATTATATTCGCTCAAGTTTGTCTCGTAACATTTAATAGAAACAAACTGTTCATCTTGCGGTAGATTGTGGACACTTTGTAATTCCAAGAGAGCTGGTAAAATGCATTTGTATGTGTATATCTCCGTATTGTAAAGCTGTACAATTGGTATTCTCTTTCTTATGGAGTCGTTTGATGGAGCCGATTTTACGAATAAATGTTTTATCACGGGTTTTCCAATTTGATTTTTACCTGTGATCGTGACAAGAGTCAAATCTCCCATATAATTATCTCCTTTGATATTATTTTCTTCGGCGTTTATATATGCATCAGTAATTTCTTCATCATTAAGTATTTTCCAAATGGACTCCTTTTCCTTTTCCCCAAGTTTACTTAGGTTGAAATTTTTATTATTCATCATGCTGAAATTATAAAAATACTTACCTTTGAGAGTAAAATATGAAAGTACGCAAATTTCTAATCAAATCAAATATTATAAAAACTCAATTTATTACCATTATTGTGTATGTGGGAATTCTACCGATATTTTGAATTATTCTTAATTCTAAAATAGGTGTAAATACAAATTTTTCAACATTATGTAAATAGTTAATATAATAATTAATAACCAATAAGCTCATTTTACAGACGAGAACACAAAATATACAGAATCCATTCCAAATTCATAGAAATATTTGAAAAATAATAAAGATTGCATTAATGCAAGATTAAATATGCAGTTGCTATTTGTGTTTGACCCTGCTAGCAATATAGTAGTATTACATATATGGTTAAAGGGAATTTTATTTATAGATAATACCAAATGTTCACAGGAATTATAGACAGTAGAAACATAGTGAATAATAATAATAATAATAATAATAATAATAATAATAGTAATAATAATAAACATAGTTCCTAAGTATATATATACATATATATACTTAGGAACTCTTTGTATTTTTGTTGCTTAATATTTTTTCTTGTTTATGGTTTGCGCTTTGTCCTTAGATAAAATGAATATATGGTGAAATGTTCGAAACATTAAATTGTAATATATTTTTTAATACATACTTGGGTGTCAATTTTATATATAATTTTATATGTCTGTTTTATTTAGAAATCAGGACACTCAACTATATCAAGGACATTTACTTTAAAAAAGTTTGGTTATACGGACCATATTCTTGGATAACGCCGTGTTAGTATTTTTTAATAAAAATATTTTTTTGTTTTCTTTGATTTTCTTTCCAATAATCCGCAAAAAATCCTAAATCTAAACAAAACTATAAAAATAGAACGAGGTATGGTATGGCCAATTATATATAATAAAACCATTATTTGTAGCCTTTCAAAAATTTATTTTAGTGTAGTTTGTATACATAAACTTTTCATAAACAAATATATTCTTGACACTTACCAGGAAAATAAATATCAGCCCACTGAGCAATTAACCAGTAACCACTACCTGAATTCACCCGACTTGGTCCCCAAATTCCAAACTGAATCAAGTTTGAAGTTTCAAGTTCATCAAAAGTTTCAGTGACATGACACTGACAACTAACGACACCAAGTATCAAGCCACCAAGCATAGAAAAGAGACAGCTAGCGATGAGTCCGCTCTGTACTATGTACTACAATGTAGTACTACATTGTATTGAAGCGTACACTACACACTTTTTAATCGCACGTTCGTAATATGTTTTTTTTTTTAAATAAAATAACATCTATTTAATCGTAGCGAATAATTTTTGATAACATTTATGGCGTTTCCAGTTTCCATTGCTTAAATAATTTTGTACCGCCAGATTCGCAAAATTCTACACTGTGCGGTGGCAGACTGTTGGTGGGTGTGCTTAAATATTAGGTAAAAGTAGGAATTAAAATAGCGTATGATGGGATGACAACGGAATTTATGTAAACAGGAATACAGAAACCGAAAATGTTTTAAAACATCGTTTAAATATCTGACTATATCACATTTATCAACATACATATAATAATTATGTAATATGAACAATATATTTACCCTCACGAAAACATGTAAATCTATAGTAAAAAATACATTAATAATACAAATATGTAGTATATACGTAAATACTTTGCACAGCAGATCAAGAATGAACAATTATTTATTAACCATTAACTAGTTGTTTGAAAATGGAATGGAAAGATCTGTGGAATTCATACCACTATATAGAAAATCACCAATCTAGGCCACACACACACACACACACAGTGGCAAGGAATGCCACATAAGCAAATACAGGCACGAGCAAAACACGCGCGGCCGACAGGTCATTGCACCATCAGCATTTCGGACGATTTCTTCACACTCACACAGCCGCACTCCGAGACTCCTTTGTTCGTAAATTATATAAAAGAGGCACACGCCCTAGGCAGGCATGTCAATCCTTTGTAGACCTCCGGCGGGTGGCCGGAGGCTATGGCCCTTAGAGTATCTATCTTTGTCTGTATAATCATACTCATGTATATTTTGTACTTGTTTTTATCGAAATAATAAATCATCAAATATTCTACGCCTTTGGAGCTTTTCCGTCGCATGACGGTGGTGACCCGAAGAAGCAACTGCTCCAAACCACCCAAAGATCTTCCACCCAATGTGGGTGGAAGATGCAAGATAAATTTATCAGCAGAGAGTCAGAATATCTGAAACGAAGATCATGCAAATGATGGCCTTTAGGAACTCCGACAAAATTTGTAAGTACGAGATGACTAATTTAGTAATTTTAGAAACATAAAAAATTCATAAATTCTGAATAAAAATTCGCTGGATGCATAGCAATTTCATTCCCATGATTCCCGTGTATTACAATTAGAGTTTCCATCTTCCTAAGGTACTAGGGAAGAACACTGATCAAAATACTGAGAGGTATTTGCGGTCTAAAGAATCTCGACAAATTACCACACGACAAAGAAGAAACAACACGAAATAAATAAAATTTATTATTCATAAAAATTATAAAATTGTAAAACACAAAATATAACGTTCGTTTTCTTTCTTCTATACTTTCTCCAATTCATTCGCAATTCGTTTTTTAATGTTGTAAGTATAATATGCTTATTATGGCTACGTACCACAAGCAAAAATAATATATCCGCTTTTATAGCCCGGTAGAACAGAATATTAACAAAGGCAGGATTGAAGATAAATGTCTCAAAGAGTAGTTACTTGTAATGAATTGTTTTTTTGACTCAATAGATATTGACGCGTGTTAACAAAACCCAGTGAGTTAATTATTATGTCTACCTAGGACAAAATTTTTATTTCTCGTTGGAAGCATTACTGATAAAAAAATCTTAAAACGAAATTGGGCTGGAGTGCATTTGGTAGTTAAAAGTGATCTACTTCCAATACTAACATGTGGCTGAGAAGCATTAATTCTCAACGTAAAAAAGGTTCAAAAACTAATGCTAGTAGCATGGATAGATGTACGTACAAAAAATGATAAGAAAAGAACAAGTGGATAAGAGACAATAGTAGAATATGGTAAGAAAATGAATTGGCAATAGGTAAACAATATCACTCAGAGGATGGGAAAGAATTGGACGAAGACAGTCAGTCGTCAGAGTGAAAACCGTTGAACTAACGAAACCATAAAAATCTGTGGAAATGTTACCCAGCGAATAATAATTAGAGGAGTTCAGAAGCAAAACTGTCACTATCTATGAAATTTAAATAAACGCATTTGTAACTGATTTTATAGCCAGTGCGTAGTTTTTAAATGCTTCTTAAAATACAAATATGCTTTCGCAAGAAGTTATTAATTTTTAATTAATTGTAAAATTGCCATTACCGACAGATAACCATTTTCAAAGATTTCATCTTATGTCGTCGATGACAGTTTTGCTTATAATCAATCTTCAATTATTTATTATTCCTGATTTAGGATTTCTGCCTTGATTTGTAAAGCAAGCGAAAAAAATGTTTGGTCGAATTTGACTCCACCAGCTGACAGGCAGAATTCGAAAGTATAGTAAATTCATTCAAAAAAGACAATCGAATTAGTATGTGTAAGCCGTGCGTACAACGTACATCGCTCGACCAACACAACGAAACATTTTGCCTCATACGCACAGATTACACATACTAATTCGGTTGTCTTTCTTAAATGAAAATAGGTCTACAATAATTGTGGCATGGACAATTTTAACTAACATAACAAAAAGTTTTAACATGTTTACAGCACTCCCAATTTTATGAAATCATTTATAACGCCATTTATACGATCCTTAAAATCATTTACGGATGTCTGATTTTTAAACCTGAAATTCGCAACATCGCCCTCCTCCACTCCTTTTAGCATCACTTCATTCATAATCGCTTCGACATCGGGTACATCATCTTCTTCTCTCATCGAAAGACTTAATGATATTATCGTTAACGCAAAACCATACTGAACAATGGTCTTTAGATGTTCTTCGAATATATGTCTAGGATAACATATATTTACATCGCAGTCTAGCCTCTGCAGAGTCAGGGATAACGTATCATAATACAAGTCCAGCATTTCTTGATAGTGGTCTCTTCGAAAACTTTCTTCCGTTCCAGAGAAGATGAGGTGTGACAGATCCACAATGGGGGAACAGTATTTCACCATCTGCCAGTCGACAAACCTTAATTCTGTTGGTACTCCTTTCTGTAAAATTTATTAAATATTTTTAGTAAAATTTTAATGATAATTTTTTTATTTTATTTTTCCTATTTAATTAAGGAATGAATACTTTCATTAGATAATGAAGGCACCTGTTAGCAAACATGTTCATAAAAGTATTGATCCTTGGCACCTAACTGCCAATTGTCATAAATTATTTTCCATTAATTTAATATTTATTTAAATTACCATCAAAGTATGTAAAATGTATAAAGATCGGAATAGGATTATAAAAGAAAACCACAAAAATATATGTTGTTAATTAATTACCCAGTTAATTAAAAATTTTAATGTAATTTTTTATCGCGATGTGAAATTTGTAAAATATCGAAAAAATGATGAGAAAAGCCGTTAATTTTATGAAAAACGTGAATGTTTTTGCGTATTTTAAAGAATCAACTCGAAACCGCAATTTTTATTATACAGGGTGTCTAGTAAAAATGGAGGACGGTGTACCTACCTACTTTACGCGCAGTAGGAGTTATACTTCGTTGGCGTGATAATTGATATTTACATATTGGATAAAATGTGTCTTAATATTCTACAATAATATAAGATGTCTAGGGGGATGAATAATACGATTCATACATAATTCATGAAGTTAAATTATTAATATTTGTTTTTGAAGTGGTGCAAATGTATCTAACGCCGGCCGCACACTGGATGCGTTTTCGTACGAAATTGAGTAGTACATATACGTACGAATACGCAAGTATATTCCTGACCTTCGAAGTAGTATTGAACATCGCACACTGTACACGATTTAGTAGTGCGTGTACGCACGTTTAGACGCGACGTCCGACACGATCCGAATTTGTTTGGAAATTTTTGCGATTTCGTACGATGGATATTGAAAATTTTGTCAATTTGACACATGACCACAAATGTTTGTGAGACCAAAGTGATTCAACTACGTGACCATCAGCGCAGATCATGGTGAAGAATCTCTAAAGAACTAAAAAACACCTGTAAGTTAAATAATTTGGTTTAATGAAGGTGAGGTATGATTATGTACTTCGAACAAAAACACTTTTAAATATTTCTCCGATGTTATGAGCTCTCGTTGCACTTCGATTCTCTCCAGCATTTGTGAATCTATTAGACAGATAGTCATGAAATTTGTCATTATTTAAGTCTGCCATAACAGAGTTTTCCAGACGATACAGATTATTCATTTGGCACAAACGTTATTGGAGAAATGCGAAAAGTAATTGATCGTGACCAACGCAAGACGCAATCAATGTGCGCGCTCCATACGTACGAAAATAATCGTACGAATACGTACGTAATAATTCGTATCCAAAGTGCGGCCGGCCCAACTATTGATTTGTGATATCTAAAATATGCGACGAATCTAAAACATTTTCAAAAAACGTCCAAGTGCCTACCGGATCGGACTTAAATTTTGCAAACTTTTTCTTTAGGACCCGGCGGGTAACACAGGTGACATATTCCCCTTCCCCCTTTATCCCACTCCTCCCCATGATATACTTTCTGTAGGTACCATTCTACACCGTTTGACCGATCAAATGTTCTTTAATAATCTTCTCAGAATACGGCATGTGTTACTTTTATGACGGTTATCTCCTTAACTGTTGGCATTTTATTTCAATATTTTCTATTCAAAATTGAATGAGGATAATATATGTGTAGGTAAGATTTCCAAATTATTTGTCGACCAATTAAATTGTTCTCCTGTAAATTATTGCAATACAGGTAGTACAGGTATATTTACTGCGAAATGTTTATCAAAGTGAATTGCATTAATCTTTCCCACTATATATATAATGTGTGTTATCAAAAGCATTGTAAAAATAGGCACGATTCGAGATTTTCTTTGTGACGTATATTTATGAAAGCTTTAATTCAAATGATAACGCAAAATCTTTTCCCACAAACCTCAGATCTGAAGATAACGTTATTGGGCCAGAAGTCTCCGTGACATATCACGTTATACGGCTCGCATGTTTTGGATTGTATGCAATAATATACTTTGTCATATAAATCCTTTGTGTAATCCTGCATCCTTTCCCGTTTTGACGGGTCTTCAATATGTTCAGCCGCGTGAGAAGACGATATTCGGTAGAAATCTTTCACCGCTTCTGAATATACAACTGTACTCTCGATCATTTTGGATATTTTCTCGTACTCCTCTGGCTTGTGTGCCTTGAGTGCGAATGACAAGCTGTGAAAGTAGGCAATCTGCTTCATGATCAGCCTCATGTGATGTATCCCTAATGCCTTCTTTCTACCGCACATGAGGAAGCCCAGAGGGGTCATGTCATCCATTACCAGATGTTCATTATATTCGGTCAAGTTGGTCTCGTAACATTTGATAGAAACAAACTGTTCATCTCGCGGCAGATCGTGGGCACTTTGTAATTCCAAGAGAGCTGGTAAAATGCATTTGTACGTGTAGGCCTCCATATTGTAAAACTGCACAACCGGTATTCTCTTCCTTATGGATTCGTATTTCGGTGCTGATTTTACGAGTAAATGTTTTATCACGGGTTCTCCGTTTCGATCTTTACCTGTAATCGTGACACGGGTCATATCTCCCAAGTAATTATCTCCTTTGACATTATTTTCTTCGACGTTTACATTAGCATCACTAATTTCTTCATCATTCAATATTTTCCAAATAGACTCCTTTTGCTTTTCCCCAAGTTTACTTAGTTTGAAATTTTTATTATTCATAGTGCTGAAAACATTTAAAAAAAAAAATAATATACTATCGAGTAAAAAAGTTAATTTCTATCAAAAACTCAATTTATTACCATTATTGGGTAAGTATGTGGAAATTCAATTCAATTTTACGGACGAAAATACAAAATATATACCTAGGATCCATTCCTAATTCATAGAAATATATTTAAATTTAAATTTTTATAATATAACAAATAAAATAACAAATTTAAAATAATAAAGATTGCATCAAAAGGCAGTTGCTATTTTTTTAACAATCACAAATTAAACATGAAACAAAAAGGAAATGTAGAACAAAATTGAATAATAAATTAAAACTTCTAAGGAAACGATCTCATATTCATTAAAATATGTTTCCCTGTTTTAATAGGATTATTTATGTATATTATAGAAAAATATGGGCCGTAGATGGAAATTGAACCATAATAAAAAAAAAAACTATAAAGAGCTGTAAAATACTTTTTCACTATTATTAATATAATAAATACGAATGTACTATTATTGAAAAAATATGTTACAGTTGCCGGCAAACTTCTTGAAATTTTTTGGCGTAGTGGGGGAATACGCAGAAGACAAAATTTGGGTCTCTTTGGTGGAAAGGTATATGCGCAAACTTCCCCCCACTACGCCGTAAAATTTCAAGATGTTTGCCGGCTACCGTACTTTAGTTTGTACATTTAAGCCTTTTTTCATAAACAAATATACATTTTTTACACTTACCAGCCGAACAAATATCCCACAACTGGCCAATCAACCACTTGGCCGACTCGGTCTCCGATCTGAATCCAGTTTCAGAGTAACACAGCACTGTAGTGGCAAGTCGTGTTGACAGATGCATGCAAACATCGTATCCTACATATACGTATATAAATATAGATACAAACAGAGGCTGTTTTTCCAAATCTAATAATATTTTTGTATTTATGAATATATATTTTTAAAACAACAGAAGTCCTGACGATAATGAAATCACGGGAATGAAATATGTCTACTGATTATAATGATACATTAAAAAAATTCAATATAAAATAAATGACAATCTGCCTAGTCAACAGAAAGTTGGATTAGAATCAGTAGGCAATTAGATGAAGATAAACATTCTCAGTTTTAACTGTCGTCGTCAACTATAATCCAAGTAGATTCTACCGGCACAAAGTGACTAAGGTAATTGTAATTATTTTCATTAAATTTTCAGAGAGACTTCTAAGAATTGGTAACAAACACCGCGAACGCAATTAAAAACTGTAATTACATATATAATATAAATATATTCGTAAATATTTAGGAATATTCGTAAATCAAATTGAATTCACAGTTTTGCTCATTACAGCCGAGATCTCCTTATATCCGAGCTCGCTATAACCAAGTTCGACTGTACACCAAAAGTAAAAAATGCGTTTTATGACGATTTATTGAAATCCCAGCAATTAAACATGTAACTGGTAAACTGGTTGTGGAATTTGGTTAAATTTACCGGTTAACCTATTAATCGGAAACCGGTATGCATATCCTAATTTATACGTTATTTATTGTACATTTTTTTTACAGTTGGCATTGGGTTTATTACTATTAATTAAAACTAATAATTTTCTCCAACTATTTGATTTTGAATATAAACAGCCTGTAGGTATAGGTAGGTATATGTTGGTAATAAATTGTTCTGTCGTCTTGTAGGTAATGCTGTTACAAATCATTAATATTTGAATTAACATTTTGTAAACACCAAAAGCTTTAAATTAAGCTTAAATTGTGGATCTTTCTTTCTTTATAAATGCATTTAATGCTACTTTAAAGTCTACTGCACGCAGTGGCGTAATTAAACTAAAATAGTTGGGCACCATTGCAGAATGAAAAAACTCATTAAAACCCAGTTCATAATATAAAGAGGGTAATTTTATTAGGGAGTTTATCCCTTTTGTCTCCTATATTATTCGTACTTCTAAATCTTCTTCTTCTTCATCAGCCTTCGCCTTTCCACTGCTGGATATAGGCCTCTTCCTTATTTTCCCTTCTTCCCTGTTGTTGGCTAATTGTAGCCATTTCTTTCCCCCCACAGCGACAATATCATCGGCCCATCTCTTTTGAGGTCTTCCGATGCCTCTTTTATTTTCCCAAGGTCTCCATTTCAGAACTCTGGGAGGCCATCTTGTTCTTCTAAATATAGGTATTTATTTATAAATAATGGAAATTCTTGTTTATTTCGTCAGCAAGCTTTTACATTTGTCTGTGTTTCAATAGAATTAGCTACCCTACTTGCATGTGCGGATGTTTTTTTTATCAGAAATAAAAGTAAAACAGCCCGCAAGAGTAAAAATAAGATAATTTTGTAAACAAGTCTTTATCAATTGCATTTTTTTATTGCGGACATGCGTCGAATGCGACAGAGCCCTTGGGGTTAGGTTTGTCATGGAGCGTGGGAGGATTGGAGAGGAAAGGAGAGGAGAGAATGCTCAATTATAAAATATATTTATAAAAAAACAATTATAAATATTAAACATTATACCTACATCAATTTTATAAAAATATTACACGTAAAAATGCGATTATACTATTTATTTTCTTTGAAATAATAAATAGAGCTAACACTAGGATTTGAGACAAGGAATAAATGTATTACAAAAATGGGTTTACACGGCTGTTCAGAATTTTCTGGTATATTCTACAATGTTTCTACGACCTTTCTGGCCGTTTCGGACCCCATCACCAAGTACATCATCGGGGCTGGTGTATGTTGATGATGTTGTGGTTAAGTATTGTTGGCTTGCAATACCGTGTCGAAAGCAGGCGTATCGTTGTCAGTGTTGTGTTAAGTACTGGCTAGAAATAGTAGCAATACCGTGTCGAAAACAGGGTGTGTCCGTTTACACTGTTCGGTTTATGTATTCGGTGGCAATACCGTGTCGGAGACATCTATTGTCACGAGTTGTCTTGTGTTATCTGTTTGTTCCATCTACCTACTGTTGGCTCACTATCCGCGACGAGATTGGTTTCGAAGCGCCGAGTACCAGTTTGAGAGCAGAGATGTGACTTATCTAAGATACAAGTATTTGAAATACAGATACAAGATGCAAAACACGTATTTTCATAATGTATCTGTAATACTTTTTTGAATATTCATCTTGTATCTTGTATTTAAATACATTCTTTTGGTATTGCTAAGATACTTTTTTCCAATGATGTACCTGTAATGAGACCTCATCGAAGAAAAATAAGCGACAAAATATTTGAAGAACTGGTTTTACTCAAGTCTCAATTAAGACCTTAAAAATATAATATATCTTGTCACATTTGCGCGATCAACGCGATTTATTAATAAACTTACATTCAATAAAATGTGTTTTCTTACAAAAGAATTTTATCTTTAAAAAGTATTTGGAAGATACGTATTTTGTATCTAGTATTTCAGATACCATTCCAGAAAGTTATTTGTATCTGGTATCTGAAATACTTGATTTTAAAGTATCTTGCATTTTGCATTCCAGATATTTTATATAGGGTATCTTGTACATCACTGTTTGAGATAATCATCTCTATTGATATTCACTGGGTGCTTACAGATCTCGAGTCCTTCTTGACAAGACGTCATGGTGACTCTTGGATTTTCCTGGGATCTCCAGCTCGAATACAAAGTGATGGCCGGTATCCAGAAACTGCTGATTTTTCTGGAAGACCAAGTTTGCATACTCGTTTGTGCTCGTTAACCCTTTTGGTAATAGTGCGCGCTGTTTGTCCTTCGTAGACATTCTCGTAGAAGCAAAAAAAGTATTAGAGATCTTTACAACGGCATAACGCCTGCTACGGTTTTACATATATTTTACTTCTGTGGAAAACATTCACTTTTATTTTATTACAACAGCGAACTTGAATACCCCTGACATATTATCTATATTTGGCCTTGTAACATGGGCCAATTGAGAGATTGGATTATAATGGAGTATAATTAGGTACAATACTACTCAACCATGATTCCTAACCAACACGCGAAAGGTAGGTACATACGTGCGTATAATGGACACCTTTACAAGATGTGTGTTTAGAGCTCACGTGCGTTTTTATATGGTTTCTGTTTGTGGTAATAACTATGGATTATGTATGTGTCGAGAATGTACCTATTCCCTAGAACTCAAACATTTTTTGCTGTCTCGTGTCCCGGGAATTTAAAAAAAATAACCCAGGACTCGAGACTTTCGGATTTAAATTTCGTTTAATATCCTACATTTATTTTTTCAAAATAAAATCTGCGTAGTCGCTTAGGTACTAGGGTGATTTCGCCAGTGTTCCGGCCACCTTCAGTAGTCGGCCACCAATTACATTAACTTAAATAAACTTGACACTCGCAATATAATTCAATAATATTTTTGAATGCTCAGAAGTCGGCCACTATTCCGCGAAAGAACACAAAACTGCACCATTTTGCGTTTTTTTTAGGTATCATTTAAGTAGAACCAAAAAATATGCCGGTGGTTATGAGCTATCAATTCTGATTCTGGTTTTTCGGAAATGTCGTTAAGAAAATTTTCAAACTTTAAATAGAAGTTGAATTAATTTGTTTGCGCAATATAAGTAGCATTTATCGGCAAAAACATGAACTAAATTTACGAGTTAAAATGATAAAACGGACATTTTCAATATTTTTATGTTGAAACTCGTGCGGCCGGTTACTGGGACAATTTTTTCTACAAAATCTAGTGGTCGGCCGGGGCGGCCGACTACTGGCGGCGAATATTGGTTTTATTTTTGTCTCTCACGCTGTTAATGACACAAAATTTACTAAGATTGTATGTGTTATGTTAGTGAAAATAGCACTACTATCTAATAGCCAGTGGTCGGCCGCTAGTTATCACACTGATAATATGTTTTTTTTAACTTAGAAGTGTGGGACCGACAACTGGTTGACGTGTTAAAATTGATGTATCATTAGTCGGCCATGCAGCGTCTTAGGACGGTTTTGGTAGATGAAATTTATCTTTTATCATCCTAATGTTAAGTAAATATAAAAATTATTAATTTTTTATCAATGGCGACTAAAACTAAAATACGTTTTTCATCAGTATACTGATGATAGCCTTCAAAAAGCCCTTTAAGCAGTAAGAGAAGGTAAAAAATACGCGCGGCTTATCAGATATTGTTTGGAAATTGATGTTCCTAGGGCAAAACTGCAGGACCGCATCAAGGGATGGGTATTGGAAAAAAACACGTCAAATGGAACCAAATCACTTTATATCGTTATCTGACGAAAAAAAAAGTTGAATCTTTAATAATCTTGTAATAGCATTAGCAAAATGTCATTTCCCTCTAAAAAACAAGAACTCCGACTATTGTGCAGCAAATTGTGAAGACAGAAAAAATAAAAACACTTTTCTAAGATGAAAAACCGGGAGAAAGATGGTATTTATTATTCATACGCCGGACAGAATTGCGGAAAGCATTATTAGCGCGTAGGTACTAAGAATACGCGAATTATGTAAGAACTTGGTTTAAGGACTTGAAAACCCATCTAATAGAAAACAACGATGAATATGTATTAGAAGACCTTAATCGGATTATTAATGGAGATGAAAGCGGCTTTAACATATAACCAAAATGCCCAATCGAAAAAAATAATTCTCTGTCTAGTTTCTAGTTTGTGATTATTAGTGTATTATAAACGTACCTATGAACAAATTGAGACAATTTGTCGAAAAGCTTAAAAGGATTTAAGTATAAATTGAAAAAAAAATGCCTGTATAGCGCAAATTTCTAAAGGACGTCTGGCGGCCCTGTGCTGAAATCTGATGGCCGACTACTGGCGCATAGGTGGCCGACAACTGAAGCATAGATGGCCGACTACTAGCAAAACAGCCATTTTTCATTAAAATATTATTTTAATTTTTATGGTTAGGCTAATTTTAAAAAGCAATAAATATAATAAAAATAAACTCCCTTTAATACATACGTGTTTTTCTAAACCACCTTTCAAAAATGAACTTACAATGATATTCCAAAGATGACTTTTCTGTAAAATGGCCGACTACTAGCACAATCACCCTACCTATTGGAAAATATTTATGAAGTACCTACTCGCTTCTAAAAACTGGCAGATGAAGCTCTATGTCGCTGAGATGGAACTTTATTAACTTCGGAAATTATTGTTAATTTTCTTTAAAAAAAATTTTCAATTTATCGCACGAAATGTTTACAACTCTAAAAGCCAACATTGAAGATATATAAAATAAGGGCTTCATTTGTTTGATACATTTTTTACAAAATCCCGATCATTTGTTAACACTAACTATTTTTTAAGTAGTTCCAAAAAAGAATAGGTATTTAAAATATGATGAAGAATTATTGAGACGACTTTATTCTAGTGTAGAAAGTTCGGATATCGAAGTACCTAATCGAGAAAGAAAATGCTGATTGCCATCTCAGTAGCATATCGATTGAAGAAGAATTAAACAATGCATAATTGAACCATCAGAATATTACAACTGCGGGAAATAAAAGAACCAACTTTTTTATTATTTGTTTATTATAAACATGTCATAGCACTTAGTTTCATGAATACAAAAATACTTTCATACAATAATAGCGTTTTACTCGCCATAAAGGAGCTGACGCTTGTGCTTATGGGAGGAGTCACATCATATTATTTCATGAATATTATTATAATTATAATAAAGTTATTAAGAATATCAAGAAACAAAATAAATAAACAAAAATATCAAGAAACAAATAAATAAATATATATAGGCTCATGGAAATTTCAAGGGATTGTTACATTTTTTAAGTTCATTTTTAAATGACGTTTGGTCTTTAATTTTTTATTTTATCAGTTGAAACTGAAATTCTTTATTCCTACAAAGGAATAGTGGTTTTGGGCTACGCTTGTTTTATATTTGGGTGTTTTTAGATTAAGGAATGCTCTTGTGGACCTAGATGTTAAAATTGATTGTTCGAAGAATATTTTTTCTTCTGAATAAAGGCTTGAACTTTGTAGTGACATTATTATTAAAATAAAACACAAATCACTGTATTAGATTATACAATCTACTTATTTCGAGAACAGTGTTTTCTTCTTCAGAAGAAAATTTTGAGTTCCTGGGTTGTCTCGTCACAGAATCCCTAGTCCGTACGAGTAGGTACCTACATTGTTAAGCCCCACCGTAAACCTTTTTTAAAAAAACTAACCCATAAAAACCAAGTTTTTATTTTACTCCCTTTCTTTGTAAATTAAGTTTACCATCATGTAATAATTGATTGACTGAAAATGGAACATGTCTAGACAAATATCTATGTCAAAAATCTCTAAAAATATCTCTTTATTATTTGATTTCTTCTCAAAAAACCGAAGTGTGTCATCTGTGAACCAATTGTCATAAATTTTCGAAATTCGTAGTGAAGTACCTGTTCCGCACAGAACAAACAAAAACATAGGGCGGTCCGCTCAGTCCGCTCCGTCGGCCAAGAAGCGTAGTAATGGCCGGAGAAATACAGCACGGGTGTCTCGTGTCAAACAGCATACTTTCGCTGTGATGCGAAATTCGTCATAGAGAAGCGCCGGCCGTCGTCCAAAATTCTCAGCCAGGGGCGCCGAAGATCGCGGAGGCTGGATCGTAGATTCACTGCAGTAGTCAGGTCCCAGCAGAATTCTCCAATAGGTATCGGGAGATAAATAAAATGCAGATGAAAGTGGTCCGACAGCGTTTAAATCACCACGCGTGAGCGTAACAGGTGACCGCTCTACAAAACCTTTTTATTATATAACATTCTCAGAGATTTACAAGATATGATATGACAGCATGTTACGTAACCCAATCAGAGTGAGCAAAATCTCCCCTCTCTGTCGCCGCGGTTTGAACCGCGACTGGTGTCATCTCGCGGCCCTTCTAGGAACTAGACCCGCGAGCGGCCGTACTGATCCCGGTCTGAAGACAAAAAATGGTTAATTACAGGTTTTGCATGTATCCCACAGGGTTACAAACTATGTCACTTATAGGCCTGACCTTGCATTAGGCCGTGACAAAGTTCATCGGACCTGCAGGTCCTACTAATTTATGAAAATGCGTTAATTATGTCGACCGTGAAGGGTCGAAGTTAAATCAGGTCATAAAAGTAGGTAGTTTAATTGTTACGCGATGTTTTCCATGATTACTGCATAGTACTCGCCCTAACGAGTATTTTGATACCACTTTCGTCTATGGACAAAGTGGTTTTTGATACTTATCGCGTTTTTAAGAAAAGTTCAAAAGGTCAGTTTTTCTTCCAAGTCAAAACATGAGCCTATATAGGCATGTGTATACTCTCTGAATAGGTATTTACTTTGCGATCATGATGCAAAAAGATTCATCAAGATCGGATACTTCTGTCAGAAGTTATTTCTATTTTTGTGATTCCGGTGGAAATTTACCTCAGTGGTGATCAGATTAAATTCATTAAAAATTAGTGACCAAATGTTTATCGATGTCTTAGCATCACCAATGAATAGGTATTGACTGGGCGCGTCTTGTAGTAATAGTTTCAAGTCTGTCATGTAAATATTACTTGCGCTATATGCCTTCAAAGGGGGCCGCGGAGAAAACTTTCTCATTTAGCTTTATCCGGCGTCCCGATACAACTTTACATGCGTAAAAACACATTAACTTAAGAAGTATTCTTGTTGAGAACACTGTAAAAAAGGTTTCAGTTTGATTTTAAGTCTGTGAGAGCTGCAATCTCAGTTTGATTAATTCCCATAAGATATTCAATTATCAGAAAAAATGTGTTTTTTTACCATATCACTGCCGATAACTCACTATATCGCGCAGTGTGTGTGTGTGCATTTACTTGACAACTCTTTATTTTAGGTAAATTTCACAAAATATTTTTGACCATGTAATTTCCTCAAAGTGACCGGCAACTGATTTTGCCGGGATTTTAAAATGACTTTACTTTCAGTGTTCAACCAAAATGGTTCAGATAATAGGGCAAACTTGCGTCTTACGCAAAATAAAAATACCTCCCGCTTTCTCTTTATTGAACAATAAAATGTGACATTCCATTTTTACATACAGTCATGATGCAATCCTGTCAAGCTCCTGGATTTCAATAAGGAATTCCAAATCTGAAATCAGAGATATTCATTAGCATTTATAATACAATATTGTGCCAGTATGAAAGACATGTCTGGATCACGCTGTACAACACATTTACATGTTCAAAGCGAGGCGTAATTTTACTTTCCGAGAGCATCATTTCTCTCGATTCATATTTTAATTGCGAGTTCCAGACCTGTCGCCCAGGTTGCCGACTTAGACACGGTATTCACGCCCGACTGGGTCGGGGGTGACCAAGTGCTGATGATGATGATACCCGGTTGTCATGGCAACCAGGCATCAATGCTCTTTACATGTGGAATAAAATCACCTCCCGCTCTCTCTCCTCTACTTGGAGCAATGAAATGCGACATTTTTATTACATACAATTGTGATTCAGTCTCATTGAGATCTCTGAAACAATTTAATAAATTCCATAATTTTAGAAACTCTGAGAATCTGAAAATTAATATTTTCATATTACATTTCTCAGTAAAAAACATATACATTTCAGCCCATGTCGTGTACGCATTTTCATTGCTCCCAGCGAGATGTGATTTTATGAAGCTACTTCCTTCCAATTCGCTTCCCCCCTTCTCGGTTGCCGCCGCCTGACGCCCGCCACGATCGAAAGCGACCACCGCGGCCGAAAACTCGCGCACCGTCCTTGGCACGGTACCCACCCCCAACCAAGGCGGCCATCGGCAGCGGCCCTGAAAGGGGCCTTTGTGGAGAATGCAATGTCCGCTCTGCTTGGCATTTAGAACTCGAGTGTTCTGTTGCCTGATGGTATGATCAGGCTTTGTCCTGTCCGTAACATTCTCCCCCCGTGCAGCTTGTCTGTACTTCACGGTTAGGACAGGACGCTGCCTTCGGCGGGCCCTGCGCACCCCACAGCGCACGGCCCGGGCCCTCCTGGCCTTGGCCTCTTGGCCTGGCAGCTTGTAGCCGGCGTAGGTCTAGGCGACCGCAGCCCTGGCTTCCGCCACTTGGTTCTCCTCCAAGATGGCAGATAATTCATTCCCCATACTAGGCCTGGGACGGCTTGTAGCCGGCGCAGGTCTAAGCGACCGCGGCCCTGGCTTCCGCCACTTGGTTCTCCTCCAAGATGACAGATTTTTGTTTCCCCATACTAGGCCTGGGACGGTCTTTTGCCACTTGGTTCTCCTCCAAGATGGCAGATGTTTTGCTTCCCCATACTAGGCCTAGGACGGCCCTTTGTCACTTGGGACTTTTACCAAGATGACAGATAATCCTGCAGCTTCTTGCCACTTGGGTCACCATCAAGTTGGCAGCTGCTCCTTGTAGCCACTCTCGCCACTTGGGTCACCATCAAGTTGGCGGCTACTCCCCACCTTTTGGCCTGGGGCGGCCCTTTGTCACTTGGGCCTTTCACCAAGATGACAGATGTCCTGCAGCCATGTCGCCACTTGGGTCACCATCAAGTTGGCGGCTGCTCCTTCTCTGGCGTGGGCGGCCCTTTGCCACTTGGTCTAACCAAGCGGTGAGTACTCATACTTACAAACGCCAGCCAAATACCTAGCGCGCCTCCCTCCGGGCGCTATAGGCGGGGCACTCAGCCTGCAGTCTGAACGCTCCTTCTCTGGAAACAACAATCATACGGACCAGGTCCGTCCATACCCTCGCGACATGCAGGAGCAGTCCCCACTGTGCAAGGCAAAAATATAAATCTCAATGCCGTATAAATACGGTCTTATTGTCTCAAACGAGACCCAATACATATAAAACAAGTAGGTTAAAATTCCACATGATTTCTGTTCCCACATAAGCACGGGGATCGCCTCAAAAAAGAGGGATCCTTGTATGTCTCAAGTACGCTCAACTCCTCGGAAGGCGGACAATGAGTGCACCATGACGCCCTAGGCGTCCCCAAGTGATCTTTACTTCATAACATAAAATGCAACAGTCATTGGAAATACAAATTACGCAAAATGCCTCATTATTTTTTCCCGCAAAAATATCATCCAATAATATTGCAAGAAAAAACCCCAAATTTGTCACATTCATGGAAATAAAGGTGTACCAATTTCTCTCGTAAAACTTCAAACACTTGGGAGGATACAGATACCATCGTCCACCCGGGCCCACCGTGAGGCCCGGCGGATAACTGTCATCGGTCTCGCTTTGGCGCTCGCATCGTTATCTCTCTCTCTCGGGCGGCGAGTGACGTCATCGCACCGCGGCCCAAGGCTCGGGATGACGTCTTCTATCTCACTCTGCCGGCGGCGCTACTCTCGCGCCCGTGTGCTGACTCAGCATGGTTCATATTTGTTGTTATTATTTACATTTTATATGTGTATTTTTAATGGCCGCACAAGGCTTTCCCATCACCAAGCAGGAATTTCATTATCACCGTATCGCTCATCAAACACTTGTCTTAGCGACTGGTCATTTTCATGAAATTCGGCTCTTGCCAGATTCTGCTTGGATTCTCATTAGATTCCATTTTGACACTTTTTCTCTGAGTGCGCATTATAGGCTCGCGTCACACCACGCGGTGTCAACACTATTACCTGCGTGACCGCACTACGCGCAATCTTTGTCAGAGTTGGCCACGTTACTCCGCCGAATCGTCATACTGTCTTTTTATTAGCGGCAATCGTGCGGCTTTCTATCCGCTCGCACTTCCCGCGTATGACTTGGTAGGTATTTTTCTTTATGTTGACATCATGCGTTCCGCCGCGCGATAGGGCAGGTTGTTGCCATCTCTTTCTGGCGGACCGTGACACCGCTCAGTCGGTGTTGTCTCAATTTCATTCCAAATACATGTGCCCCGCCTGGTCTTGTGTATAGCAGTGGTGGTATTTACGAATCCGGCGCACTTGCCACTTTTAGATCGCGCATTTCCACAACACATTGAGCCATGGTCAAGCTGATTTTGCACTAATCCCCATATAACATTTGGCTCCACTAGTATTTTATATTAATTTTATTTAATCCAGAAACCACACAGCTATTTGATTCATTAGCCCGACCAGTCGCTCGACGCACATATATAATTTACATCATGAATGGCCAACTTTCGGTCTGATCTCCATTTTTATGGTATATTTATTTTTCTTAATTTCCCGCCAGGCGTTTGATGCGCTATGGCGGCTGTTTGGACAAGCTCATCTTGTCTAGTTACTTTTACTTTTTTTTTTTTTTAAATAGTACAGTGCGCCATAATCTATAAAATTATTAGATTTATTTATTTATTAATTCCTTCTTTTTTTTTTGATTTTCTTAGCGACATTCACTCCCGCGGTAATGAAAGCCGCTGGCAATTCCATCCGTGGAATAGAGAGAGGCTTCTGCTTCGCGCGAATTCCATAAATTTCATTAATTCTTGACCACCTGTCGCGCGGTATGCCCTCGTAAGGCGTTGCAGAAGGTTTACAGCGTGTTCTCCGCCGCTGTAGGTACTTTCAGTGGTGACGTCATGCTCTCCGCTGAGGTGCGAGCTCTGTTATCGCTGTCCCTCTCTGTCTCGGCGGACTACGTCATCATACCTCTCTCTCTTCCCATGTGCATGGCGCGCTCGTCCGTCGAGCGTAATGCTCTCTCTTTCACGTGCGTGACGCGCTCATCCGTCGGGCATAGTGCTCTCTCTTTCACGCGCGTGATGCGCTTAGGCCGGAGGCTGCGCCATCTAGCGGTGCTCAATGCAACTTGCCGCGTTTTTTACACGCTTACGCCGATGGCCGCGCCTCGAGCTCCTTCCAAAAGGTTCCACCGATCTACTGCCGGCATTCCCACTAAAGGCGCTTCCAGCCGTCCCGAACTTGTGCAAAACTTATCAATCCGCGACTCACTGCGGCATTCCTTATTGCATCAATTAAGCGCGTATTTTTTCCCGACTTGTTGGGATTAAATACCGCCATATTGCGCCACGTGCGGTAGGTATAACGTCGCTACCCGCGCCGCCCTTTCGGCTATTGGCAAGGCATGGGCGGGCCACTTTCAAATATTAATTTATTATCGCCCGGTATGCCTCGGCACATGCCACATTTTATCCATCTTCCTCGTTTTCACAAGCGGTCTCTTTCTTACTGGCCAGTAGGTATTTGGCGAGCAGCGCCTTCTATAATATTCATGTCGATGCGTCGTTTCTTTGACGCGGGCCGCGACGGCAATTCTTTAGCGAGCAAATCGCTGTAGATAAAATGAGCTTGCATCTGAGCTCCCAGATCGCTGTCGGCCGCGGGCGCTGCTAGAGACCGCTGTATGCGTGTGTGTGTGTCCTGACTCAGGGCAGGGCGGTGCGGATATGTGATCTGCCAGTATACCTTTTAAATTACTTTTCGGGTGGCTATCACATGCGCGCGGTCATAACTGAACTTCACATAGTTTCACAACACACGCGCGTTTTTCTCACTTTAATAAATATTGAAAATAAAATTACTTTATAAAATTTCGTTTTCCACTTTTCATATTTTTGAAAATAAAATCATTTCACAAAATTTCATTTTTCACTTTTTATATTTTAAAAATAAAATTATTTTATAAAATTTCATTTTATTTTTTATTATTATTATTATTTCTTCATCTTACTTTCATCGCGCGTGCAAAGTTTTTACTTTGCGCGCCAATTCTTTAAATTTTGCGAGCATCTCTATAGCTCCGCCGTGCGCCGCAGTGGTCGTTGGGCGGCCGCGCTGTCGCTTCGCTTGTCTAGGAGGTATTGCTTCGCTGCGGCGGCGGCGATTTGGTCGCACAGGTTATGAGAATATTTTCAAACATTTTTTAAATGTAAACATATTTCACACTTATTATCTCACATATATTCACCCGTACAGACAATTATATTTTCACACATACTATTCCATTCCACACGTATATATTCACACGTATTTTTACACGTATTTTGGCATGGCTGAAATTTAGCATCAGAGGCAGGGCGGGGTATTCACGCCCTCTATTTTCATTCATTAAGAAAAGGCCCATAATGGCAAAAATTCTTTCTCTTTTTTGAACAATTTTTAAATTCAAAAATCTTTTAAATTCCAAAAACTTTCAAACTTCAAAAACTTTAAAATTTCAAAATGAATTGAAACTGGCTTGTTTCGCCACTTTATACTTCGCTGAGGCGAAGGCCATGCTTTTGCCGCCCTCTTCCTTCTCAATGAAGTGTGCCATTATGCTACACCTTTTCAAACCCATCACCAAAAAATAAATATATGTGTGCAGTGTCACTTACTCATTACGCCATGATGTGCTCTGGCGTTCTATCCTGTCGGCTGCGGCAGGGCACCTCCAGCACAGGTCTCAACTGGCTAGCTGGCATTGGCGGCTACCGACAGGCACGGCTTGTTGACCACCATAGGTCGGAGCGGGGTGGCCGGCGTTGGCCCAGGTCAGCATTGGCCGCTCCAGGTTGGTCGGGTGGTCCACGCTGAGGGTGGTGGACCGCTGCCGTCACTGCATTGGACCGCGCCCTTCACGTCAGGGCGCTGCTGGCTGCATTCACAGTCGCTGCGGGGGAGGGCAACCCTCCTCGGGGTGCTGTCGACTGCGATGGCTGCTCCAGGTTGGCGCCGACTGGTTCTCATCTCGGACCATCAGGGGAAAGGCCCTTATCAGGGCCACCATCCGGGTCGTCGTGGATCATCAGGTCATCAGGATTCTCCCCCCGTGAAGGATCGTGTATCAGTCGGGGCCTCAGGTCGCCGCTGGCTCTCATGGAAGGCGGCTTCTCTCTTGGCTGCGCCGTGATGAAGCGAGGCACAGTGAACTGGCTTGAGTACGGCCAGTTGCTCTGCTGTGGTGAAGCGAAGCTCAGCAATCCGTCTCGACAGGACCAGCTTGTTCCGCACAGAACAAACAAAAACATAGGGCGGTCCGCTCAGTCCGCTCCGTCGGCCAAGAAGCGTAGTAATGGCCGGAGAAATACAGCACGGGTGTCTCGTGTCAAACAGCATACTTTCGCTGTGATGCGAAATTCGTCATAGAGAAGCGCCGGCCGTCGTCCAAAATTCTCAGCCAGGGGCGCCGAAGATCGCGGAGGCTGGATCGTAGATTCACTGCAGTAGTCAGGTCCCAGCAGAATTCTCCAATAGGTATCGGGAGATAAATAAAATGCAGATGAAAGTGGTCCGACAGCGTTTAAATCACCACGCGTGAGCGTAACAGGTGACCGCTCTACAAAACCTTTTTATTATATAACATTCTCAGAGATTTACAAGATATGATATGACAGCATGTTACGTAACCCAATCAGAGTGAGCAAAATCTCCCCTCTCTGTCGCCGCGGTTTGAACCGCGACTGGTGTCATCTCGCGGCCCTTCTAGGAACTAGACCCGCGAGCGGCCGTACTGATCTCGGTCTGAAGACAAAAAATGGTTAATTACAGGTTTTGCATGTATCCCACAGGGCTACAAACTATGTCACGTATAGGCCTGACCTTGCATAAGGCCGTGACACAGTTCATCGGACCTGCAGGTCCTACTAATTTATGAAAATGCGTTAATTATGTCGACCGTGAAGGGTCGAAGTTAAATCAGGTCATAAAAGTAGGTAGTTTAATTGTTACGCGATGCTTTCCATGATTACTGCATAGTACTCGCCCTAACGAGTATTTTGATACCACTTTCGTCTATGGACAAAGTGGTTTTTGATACTTATCGCGTTTTTAAGAAAAGTTCAAAAGGTCAATTTTTCTTCCAAGTCAAAACATGAGCCTATATAGGCATGTGTATACTCTCTGAATAGGTATTTACTTTGCGATCATGATGCAAAAAGATTCATCAAGATCGGATACTTCTGTCAGAAGTTATTTCTATTTTTGTGATTCCGGTGGAAATTTACCTCAGTGGTGATCAGATTAAATTCATTAAAAATTAGTGACCAAATGTTTATCGATGTCTTAGCATCACCAATGAATAGGTATTGACTGGGCGCGTCTTGTAGTAATAGTTTCAAGTCTGTCATGTAAATATTACTTGCGCTATATGCCTTCAAAGGGGGCCGCGGAGAAAACTTTCTCATTTAGCTTTATCCGGCGTCCCGATACAACTTTACATGCGTAAAAACACATTAACTTAAGAAGTATTCTTGTTGAGAACACTGTAAAAAAGGTTTCAGTTTGATTTTAAGTCTGTGAGAGCTGCAATCTCAGTTTGATTAATTCCCATAAGATATTCAATTATCAGAAAAAATGTGTTTTTTACCATATCACTGCCGATAACTCACTATATCGCGCAGTGTGTGTGTGTGCATTTACTTGACAACTCTTTATTTTAGGTAAATTTCAATATAATCACCTCCCGCTCTCTCTCCTCTACTTGGAGCAATGAAATGCGACATTTTTATTACATACAATTGTGATTCAGTCTCATTGAGATCTCCGAAACAATTTAATAAATTCCATAATTTTAGAAACTCTGAGAATATGAAAATTAATATTTTCATATAACATTTCTCAGTAAAAAACATATACATTTCAGCCCATGTCGTGTACGCATTTTCATTGCTCCCAGCGAGATGTGATTTTATGAAGCTACTTCCTTCCAATTCGCTTCCCCCCTTCTCGGTTGCCGCCGCCTGACGCCCGCCACGATCGAAAGCGACCACCGCGGCCGAAAACTCGCGCGCCGTCCTCGGCACGGTACCCACCCCCAATCGAGGCGGCCATCGGCAGCGGCCCTGAAAGGGGCCTTTGTGGAGAATGCAATCTCCGCTCTGCTTGGCATTTAGAACTAGACTGTTCTGTTGCCTGATGGTATGATCAGGCTTTGTCCTGTCCGTAACAGTACCTATTATACCTACCGACGGAGTAATTCAAATTTTAAATATTGCCGTTGGCAGTAATCAAACTTTTGTAAGAATTCCAATTTGAAAAAACCATTATAATTTCCAAAAATCCAAAATTATACTATAATTATTATTTTTTAACGAAAATTTGATAAATCTTCTTGATCTCGCCACGAGTCTGCTTGCAAAGTTTAAGTTCGATTGGATCACGGGAAAGGGGTTAAACATCGATCCAAAGTTTTTTTTATCCAAAGAACTTTAGAGCTAACGTCAGTAGCGGAATGAGGCCCTTGGGCAAATGCATAAAACTAAGCATGTTTTGCCCCGCTAATATCCTTAGCTCTTTAACCGGTAGGACTGGTAGTGTGCCGGAGCGCAGACCTGCGCGAAAACTTTTGCACCCTCTATGTGCCGGAGCGCAGATTAGGGATGATCGATATTTGAAAAACATCGATGTTGACATCGATTTAAAAGTATCGATATGAAATAAATATCGAAGGAAAACATCGATATTTCGGGGAGCAAAATAAACAATCTCGTTTTTATTTATCATATACATATTTAAAAAAGTATGTATTTAGGAAAGGTAAAAAATTTAATAGTCCCAGTATTTTTTAGGTATACTTTGCAAAAAATAGTTTTATTAGAAGTATTCCTTTTAATCTATTTCTCTGTTGGCACAGATGTTGATCAGCTTTTGAAAAAAAATCTTAGTCTAGTCTTAGTATAGTACGCAAATACAAAGTATACATTTACTAGACAAAGTAATAGAATACAATACAATAAGGATTTGCAATACCTGTTATTTCGTTTTGGAAGTTTCATTCTTTTAACTTCAAAAAAATCAGTCTTCTAACACTCGCTTCCGCTACACATTCACAAGAAGAAAGATTATAATTTAAAAAATCACGTCAATTGATTGAAGTTGACAGATTTTTTTAAGTCCCTTTGGTTTAAGAAATGCAAAGGATTATGTTTTCATTCAGCTTTGTTCGGTTACATTTGGTTGAAGGTGAACTAATGTTGATAACTACATTACCAGTAGTACACTTAATTTACGTTAGATGGCTTAGGGCCGGTTGTTTCAAGTTGGATTAAAGTAAGCGTTCTTTTAAAGCATAGATTTTTACGTTCTCCACCAATCAGACGATCCGTTTTAGTAAAAATCCATGCTTTAATCGAACGCTTACTTTAATCCAACTTGAAACAACCGGGCCTTAGAGTGTATCGATGTTTAGATATTATTTTCATAACTTCGATATTATCGAGGACTTAACATCGATGTTAAAACGACGTTTTCCCGCTAAACATCGATGTTTATCCATCATCAATGAATATCGATCATCCCTAGCGCAGATCTGCGTTCCCTAGGCCCGGTTGTTTCAAGTTCGATCAAAGTAAGAGGTCGAGCAAAGCATAGATTTTTACGAAAACGGATCGTCTGATTGGTGGAGAACGTAAAAATCTATGCTTTTAAAGAACGCTTACTTTAATCCAACTTGAAACAACCGGCCCCTAGACACGTATGCGAATTCGGCCTTTTTTTTCTGCGTTTATGGGTTTTTAAACCTTATTATGGGTTGTATCTCAAGTTTTTGAATGAATAAACGAGTTCTATTTGTCAAGTAACCTCATTTGCCGCGCAAACCGAACAAAAAATCATTCCAAATGTCGTCTTCGAACCGCGCATTAGTTGTGTTATTTATCTGTTAAAAAAGTGTTTTATTTAAATAAAAAAGTGTTAAAATTAAGTATTTTTATATTCTTTGATATATTTTGAACGAAAATATTGAAATATTATTGAAGACGGTATATTGAGAAACCAGGAACTGCAACTTCTTTGCGATTATTGTTGACTTTTACATGAATATAACCATCACAAAAAAGGGTCTAAAAAACAAAAACTCGTGCGCAAAATTGCGCGGCAGACGGGGTACATTCCGCGTTACGTACGGCCGGTTAAATGCCATGAGCGTGTTTACGCGCCAAGCCATGCGCATGATTCACACATTTTTCGGCCTTGCAGAGACAGCATCAAGCACGAATTGCAATGTCGTATACTTAAAGTCAATCTGCTGTATGTGGACGGTAATTCCAAGCATTATAGACGATTTAACCTTATAGTGTTGTACTGAAACCTGCCACTAGCCCGTGTGGTAGTAAAATTTTGAAAACCTCTGGCTTTGAATTAATCAATGCAGGTAAAACTTGTAATAATAAAAAAATTGATTTAATGGTGTTGACACTGGTGCGGTTCAACAAATGATAAGAAACAAGTAGTTAAGAAATGCTTACTGCTAGGTCCTATTTGCGGATAAGCAGGCCGCTGCGCAGCCACTAGTGCTCGCTACGCGCCTATTGGTATATGTAGATTTAACTATTGCCTAGTACCAATTGTTGCCCATTAAATTGTCAAAATCAGTTACCAACATCAATACAATCAGGTACATATCTCAAATCCTCAGAGTGTCACCCGGTTAAAATACCATCTCTATTATTCACAGGATATACAGTAGCCATTAAATATTTGACTGTATATTATTTTGTGTGAAGATTTATTTTGCAGCGATTTGTGAAATTATGAAATTTCAAAAATAGTTTTCCCTTACGAAATGTGCTCTATAGGTGTGTAAATTTAAATCGGTTAAGATTTTACACATAAAAAGATTTATATTAAAGGTCTTTATGTTATATTTCATTTTTTGGTAGCATATTAAATGGTGTAGATAGAAGTGCGAACACGGAATTATTAAACAAAAAATTAAATCTTAATTAATTTAGGCGGCTTTCATAAATTACGTTACAGATTTAAGGGGGGAGGGGATCAGTGGAATTGTAATAGTCTGTGACTCTTAAGGGGTTGGGGGCTCTTTATGAAAAATGTGACAACAAATTTGAACTAGTTCATAAGGAACCCTAATGTATTTTTATTCGTTGAAATTAAAGAAAAATAATTTTGGTTCTTGACATTTGTTACAATATAAATTTTTGGATGTGGGAGAAAGAAATAAAGGCGGAAAAGAAGTAAAAAAGTGAAAATAGTTCTCACTAAAAATATTAAATCTTTAACGATGAAAACATTTTTTTAAAATAAAAACTTTATGAACACTGTCATATAATAAATTTTATATCATAATTAATTTTTTTTTCAATTGAAAAAAGTGCACCACAAGGATCAGTGTTGGTCCAATATTATTAATCATTTATATGAATGACATAACAAAATGTTTTGAAAATTGCGAGATAAAATTATTTGCGAACAATACATTAATATAGCTAGAAATAATACAGATGAAAGTGTCCATAAAATTTAAAATAAACTAGAACACATAGCTTCATGGTTAAATAATAAAAAATTAAAATTAAACGTCTCCAAAAGAAAATACACGATTATTGGCAAAAAAAGCAAAAAATTGCGAATAAATAATGAAGACATTGAAGAGGTGCAGAAACAAAATATTTAGGAGTAAAGATTGATAACAAACTTGTGATGAATCACCTGTTTCTATAGATTTTTTTTTTTTTATTATTTTGAACTCTAAGATGATTTAAATGCTACATGGGAAAAAATTGAGCTAAACCCACCTGGCGGAGTATTGGGGCTACAAAAATTTGGGGATGATGAAACGCTAGTATTGGGAGGGAGTTAGTAGCGATTGATCGGATATAGGTTACGGGCAGTTACTATTCAATTCTTATAAATCATATTAATCTTGTGGTAAAGCCGTGTTTGGTACAAATGGTTGACGATCGATGCGGTCCGAGCGGTCCACATGTGCTTCCCATAAAAAATACTGAACACGGTTTTCGTAGATTTGGGTCGCGGTTATTGCAGTTTGGGCCGTTAAAAAACCGATTAACGTCTACTCTAAGGTGACGATGATATTGACAGTTCCACGAGGTTTCTGAATTATGGGCTTTTTTGCTGGGTTTTTGAAACCGTTTAAATGTCATTAATCGTTCTCGAGTGGATTCCCGGCAACAGAGAGCAGAATATGAGCAAAAGTAAGGAAGGCAGGTCCTAATCGGGGGATCGCGAGAGGAAAACGCCCCATAAATAATTTATAGGAATTGGCCGTGAAGCACGGATTAAACGTATACGATGTACCAGAGGGGTGACCTTAACTGAGCGGATAATGATTTATTTTCGTTTCGCGGGAGTCGGATAACGTAGGCAGATAGGAAAGTTAACTATAATTCCATTATATTTATCTGTAGACTAACGCTCTGTCGAGAAGCGAATAATGATTCATTTTCGTTTCGCGGGAGTCGGATAACGTAGGCAGATAGGAAAGTTAACTATAATTCCATTATATTTATCTGTAGACTGACGCTCTATCGAGGAGCGAATAATGATTCATTTTCGTTTCGCGGGAGTCGAATAACGTAGGCGGATAGAAAAGTTAACTATAATTCTATTATATTTATCTGTAGACTAACGCTCTTCAGGCTTTTACAACAGATAGGTAATTGTGCAATGACGGTATATACAGTTAGGAAAGAGATAACGATAACGTGTAAGCATATTAATGGCACGACAAGAAAATAATATACTCAAATATAGATACAATATATTAACTATGTAATCACTACAAACCTGTCCGACGTTAGCGTAGTTTCAACAGGACGGGTAACGTGTATACGATTGGCTATTCTAGCTCAGATTTCGCCGGGTTTGGTAGTAATAACCCACAAAACATAATTGAACAAGTGTATCCAGATAAGAATATTGTAAATAAAATAATATGAATTTGCGGCCCATATACACATGAAATAAAAGGATAAAGCGTATGGGGGATCTTATAGGTGGATGGATAAATGAAACAAATATAATTGGGAGTAAATGTAATATAACGCGAAGAAGCAAGCATATAAGTACCAAAAACATAGGAGAACATAGTGTGATAGAGATTCGAAGACGGGAGGAACAATAATGTGAAGTGGAACGGATATAGCAAGAGCATGTAATAATGATAAACGTACAAATACAGACAACTACTTGAGACCGATTCGACAGATACTAGCAATCTTTCAACACACCTCTAAGAACATGGTGAGTGGTATATAGTTATCAGAGGAGGCGTCCAGTACCTTGGCAATAAATAAGCACTGAATTAATCCGACGCCTTGCTTGCGGCACTGGAGGTTTATTTACTTATTTATTTTATTTATTTTCATTTATTGGGTTTCTTACAGCCATATAATTAATCAATCTTTGAAGAAAAAACAATAATTGATGTACAGAGTTTTGGGCCTATTACGCGAAAACACATACATACAATCGATAAAAGAATAAGAAAAACATGTCCGATAGTGGGGTTGTGTGGGTGTGTATTTGTGTGTTTATTTATTTATTTATTTATTTTGTTTTGGGAAAAATTAAAAGCAAAACGATCTTAAAAATTTTCCACTGAATTTAAAAATTTACTTTAACTTACATTAATAGTTTATTGTGTTATAGCGAATAGTACTCTTCCAGTATTATATTGTTCGAGAATATTCACTGTCTATGTAACATAGTTATTTTGTGGATCAATCTTACTGCCAATAAAAATAATAATAAATGGTTACAAATCATGTTTAAATTCCGCAACGGGAGGACTTAATACGTCCCTGTGCGCGGAGAACCGCGGACATAAGACAGGATTCATTGGGTGATCCACGAGAAAAGATCGCCCAAAATTAATTTAAAATTAGGTATAGTACCTTTGAACGATTGTTTATCTAGGTATGCAGTGTGTACATGTTGAGTGTAGGGAAATTGATACAATGATATAGCAGCCAAGGATCGTTAAATTTCCGATAAAGACGAGTGAAAATACGAGGGAACGCTACATGATAATGGTAGATAATGAAGAAACATCAACTATGATTAGGGGAGTACCCGATAGATTGTGGTTACGGTTGATCAAACGACAATATGGACTGAACTTAGAAATTAAATATTAAAAATTAATTATCGCGCTTGTGAAGCGAGTTCAAATCGTCCGAAGCCACTGAGTCCGTCCCAAAACAGGCACAGGGACGGAGACAGAGACGGCAACAGAAGGTGGGATCAACTGACATATCCGAGAGGAGATGTGTTTTTTTTTTGCCAAACTGGATCTTAGGAACAAAAGGTTTTGGTTTCAAGGGAAGTAGGATATTGAAAATCCTGGAAACACACGACTTAGGACCTTTTCCCAACTAGGGGGGTTTTAAAATGTCAAGACACAGCAGAATTCGGGCAGTTGGTGTGAACGTCTACGAGAGTGCAAAATCCGCGTCGGTTGTTTTTTTCGAGTGATAGAACCGTGAGTGAAAGTTACCGTCGACTTAGAGTGTCCCAGTGGTTGAAAATTATAGTTTAATTTCAAGTGAAAGTTGTGTACGGGTAAATATACTCTTCGACATTGTTTATTGCTCACGTTAAAAGAAAAGGGGGGTACGGGTTTGATTTTATTTTATAAGGGGTAATTAATTTGGCATATTAGAACTTCGGAAATTACTGCGCTTTATTGAGTTGATTAGTCCGGCATATATAGAACTGATATTTGCAGATCTCCGGAAACTAGCTGTGCGTTATAAAGATACCTATTTTATGCTAAACACGCGGGAAATTGTTAATAAATCTTGTAAAAATACCTATCTTATGCTAAATACGCGAGGTCCTGTCAAAAGAGTTTTAACTCAGAGTACGGGTTTGATTTTATTTTATAAAGGTAATTAATCTGGCATATCGGAACTTCGGAAATCACTATGTTCTATAAAGTTAATTATTTTGTCGTCTTACTAGGTTCACAGAATAATATTCGCAGAATTTCAGGAAAATGTAGAGTTCAAATTTAGTTAAATTTTCGTTTTACTAAGTATAGTATTGGCGGACCTCTGGAAACTAGCTGTGCGTTATAAAGATACCTATTTTACGCTAATCACGCGGGAAGCTGTTAAAAGATAAAGGAGTTGTTACTAACAGATTCGATTTTAAATAAGTCTTATAAAATACCTATCTTTGCTAAATACGCGAGGTCTCATTTTAATTTTTACATTTGTAAGGCATATAATATTTCGTTATATGAAATGTTTCGATTAGACCGGGTTTATTTTAGTTATCGAAAGAATATTTAGTTTATTTTAATATTTTTTTTTTGTTTATGGTTAATAGTAAGAGTCCGTTAAAATTATAGCGAATAAATTCTGGGATTAAAAATACGTCTAGTGAAAAATATATAGCTGATCTCGCGGGGTATCAGGTTCAGCCCATAATAATCTAGATTTTCATTTCGTTTAAAATTATATAGAGTAATTCCGTGAGAATCGGGGTTTATTTACAATTTCACAGATGCATAAATTCCATTATTCTAGAAAATTATGTAAAATAATCTCGTGAGAATCGGGACTTATTTACAATTTTACAGACGTATGAAATTTCATTATTCTAAAAAAATTATATAAAATAATCTCGTGGGGGTCGGGGTTTATTTACGGTTTTACAGAAGTACAAGTTTCACTATTTTATAAAGTATATAAAATTGCTTCCGTTCGGCCCGGGTTATCTTATATTATATAGGGAAACATAGGTCCCGCGCTATTAAAACATATAAAAACGTTTCATGTGGCCGGGATTATTACGCGCGTTGGGGAAGGTCTATAAGGAAAAAATATGTTTATTTTGATTCGGGTTATTTTATATTTTATGAAAGATATTTGCCTCGCGGACTTAAACTATGAAAAAATGTTTCAATTAGTTCTGGTTATACTTTAGGAGTGATGTAAACTTCGCGGTTGTATAATTTGGGTTACTTTGTATTGTACGAAAACGTAAATCTCGCGTATAAAAACGCGTATAAAAAAAAAACGTATATCATGTATTCAAACATATAAAAAATTCTAGTACATTGTTTCGATAG
>JADDOH010008311.1:0-58741 GCA_016648135.1 Agrypnia vestita
TGTATGTGATTTTAAACCGAGTCACATGAAGTATAAACTCGAAACAAATTTAACTGGAGCATTTTTTTAATTCAAATCAATTTCACACTAATCAATCATCCTTGAAACACACTCATATTGGAAAATTTCCACATCTGGGATCACACTAATTCAGTGCGGTAGGTACTCTCTTAATTTATAGCTGGTCAATACAAGCACTGAATCGCCCGCTGTCTGTTTCGATCGTTTATTTCTGATTTCGCTTCTGTCAAAACGACAACTGTTTGTAGCGGTTATGTCTTTAAATAGGAAATGTCTGATTGTAAATTTTAGAGTATGATCTAAGCCTTTCTAGTAATTTCTTATTTTATTAAAAAACGTCCAAAGTGCTTTAAACTCCTAAATTACGTGAAATTCTTTATGTTTCAACAGTTTTGTGATAGAATTATATAATTCAAAATACTATGTCTTTTTTAAATGTATTAATCAAAAATTAAGCCGAAGTTAAGCCAAAAATCAATAATAAATCGTTTTTGATTTAGAAGTATTTCCATAAATTGACCATTTTTAATTTAGAGTTTTCTAAGCTAATCTAATATCTGCTCTGATATCTCAGGATGATTTTCGATTTCAATTTCAATGTCCACCGAAATAGGTGATACACCTGATGTGATATATAAAGTTCATGTTGTGTAATTATTAAACCTGAAAAAGCGATATTAAACCTAAGAAAACATTCCTTATAAGCTTTAGGAAAATATTCCATTATATTATGTAGAATCTACATTTGGATCTCAATAAAATACTTGTTAAGGATAGTTTATTGTATTACTATGCCACCTATTTGTATATACAAATAATTTTGCATGTATGTAGGTAAATGACATGCATACGATTGTTACCCAAAATTAATAAATAATGTTTTCTTACCAAAATCTGATGCACCTGAGCTTCCAAGGCATGGAAATGAACATTGTAAGCTTACCTGAAACAATAAAAAATACTCCATTAATTTTTTTCCCTACATATATAAATACTTTATTGCGGTATATTTTATCTAAGAATATTATAGTGATGTCAACATGCTGATAATCATTGGTTTTTCCAAACCGAGGAAAAAAAATACAATGTTAGTTTTTTTCAATTCACTTCAGTTTCAATACTATTTATTTTTATTTACAACATTTACATCACAAACACAAATTTAATTTGTAACTATTATAAATTTTCAATAAACATAGGTATACATAAATAAAATTATTTATAACAAAGGTGTAGGAAACTCCTGCTACGTAAAATCCTCTCAGAGATATTTTGTTTATTGGGTTCTATTGAGATACAATTTAGCATAATAGTATGTATGTATGTATTATTGTTGATATTTGTGTTCTTGGTCCTCCTCACTAGGGATTCCTGTGCTGAGCCGGACTAGTGAAAATGTGAAACATATCAATCTCCAAAGTGATGTAACTCAGCATAGCGACAGCTCTTTCAACTGGCATAAAGATTGCAAGCTGGTCCTGTATATTGGATGTGAAACAATCTATGCTGAAGCTGTCTAAGATAATTATTAAGAATATTCAAACCAATACTCCGCATAAATTCAGGATTATCGTTCACACCACATAACAATCGATAAAAATGCTTAATCAAATACAAATACGCATACCCTGGAGAAACTCGATTGGGAAGCTAAGGATAATGCCCGTACTCTCTCATGTAGATATCTTAGAAACTCCTTTTGCACTTTCTCTACCTCTCTGTAAGACCAACTCTAAACAAAACTCATTCATCTGCAGATCTACAAATTCACTAAACTTAAATTAAAACCACATTGATATTTTTAACTCGACTTTTCGGGTCATTGAACGAAAATTAATTTCACGTTTAACCGTACCCTAACTAGTTCACTCAATTTATATTCCCATATACTCCCATACTTCTTTCCTTTATGCTAATCCTACATCCCAATCCGCCTTTTCCACTCCTTTTCAACATATTTTGAAACTATAAATTAAATCATATTGTCACGCTTTGCTAGTATCATTAATAATTAATCTTAAGTGGAGTATTTTAAATTGGCATAATTAACTATTTTTTATCTCTTGAGTTTTAATATAATATTTGCTTTTAAATTTTTCTAAATTTGTTTTATTGTTAAATTTTTCTAAAACAAATAAATACATAAAGATGATTAGATTAATTTTTTAATTTAATTTTTCTGTGTATATGTTTAATTTTACAGTGCCCGAATTATAAACTGGGCACAAAGATAAAGAAGAACTCCAAGACAAATGTAATATTCAATTTAAGATAAATGTCCAACATTTCAAATTGTTCTTGGACAAAGAATCCCCCAAGCCAGATGCAATGTTGCATATCTGATGGTGAATTTCTCCGTCAGAGTCGATTGAAAATTTCATCGTCCGGTTGCGGTGGCTTTTTCAAGAATTATGCCCGTCTTGGGACAAATCCAGAAACAAAGGAAACTCTTTGAAAAATGTCGTTATTGGAAAACTGAAATCTGAAAACTTTCTGAAGATTTGAATCGCCCA
Organism: Agrypnia vestita; assembly: GCA_016648135.1. Taxonomy (NCBI): domain Eukaryota; kingdom Metazoa; phylum Arthropoda; class Insecta; order Trichoptera; family Phryganeidae; genus Agrypnia; species Agrypnia vestita. Next base: position 2,535 of record JADDOH010008311.1, read on the forward strand.
TTATGTGATCAGATTTAATATCGGCGAGATTTCTTATTCTTTTTTTATGCTAAGAGCCGTTCGACGTCACGAAGTTCTGTTTTTTTATTTATTTCATCTTCGGAGATGCTGCATTACCTCGGTGTATTAAAAAATATTTTTGATTTTATCTTCATTTGGCGCATTGAGGTTAATTTTTTTTACCGTAGCGTAACGGAGCATGTAGCGAAAATGCGAGACCAGAAACGCACTTGAAATATAGTGTTCAGTAATATCTAAATATAATAATTTCGTTCGAATTCACGGCTAAAAAAAAAAACCAAATTACACGGCTGGAGAGAGACTCGAACCTCTGACGCATGGACGGCAATGCGGCGACTACATGACATAGCCACTACCGATTCTCCCTAGCCCATTAAAAATATACTATTAAAGCATGGCTTGTCTCGTACCATTAATTTAAGGAAGTTTTTGTTTGCCCCAATCATTAAAAATATTCAAAGGTTACATTTCTGTGAGTATGAGTTTGAATTATCGAAAATCATTAATTAAATAATCGAGAATGATTAGTGAACTCAATACTTTGAGCGTCATTTATATATAACTTTGTCTATATTTTAGTTTTTATGGATAACTTCTACCGCGGGCACATGAGTGGGTACATGCCGATTTTTTAACGATATTTTTATGTGTGTTCTGAGATCACAATTACTGGATTCTGTCCACAGAGGGTTATTTATTAATTAAGATAAATTACAGAAGTCTCACAGAGACGAAGCTATGTATATGATAAAGTCTTGATTGGGTGGCCCAGAGTTTCACCGAAACCCAGGAAAAAAAATCGAAAACGTCTGTTTATCCGTACGAGAAGGGGAAACTTAAACCTTATAAATAAGTCTATTATGCGTGGTACATCCACTGTTTGATAACGGCCGTACAGGCGAAACAGCTGTCACATTTAAAATAACACTTAGCCTGCACAACTTAATAATAATATTTATTATAATTTAATTTATTTTAAGCTTTTTAGACAAAATGTGTGTCGGCTCTTTGAAATGATTCAATTATAGTTGCCCTATCTGCTTTTACGGATATCTCGTTCCCCCTCTTTCATCGTGCGGGAACCATATTTTTCATCGCAAGAATTTAAATATTCTATAATATTCGGCATAATCCAAGAATATGGTCCCGTTGTTCATTCAATGAAACTGAGTATTTCACTATATAATTGAATGTCCCGATTACAAAAAGGAAAGATAATTGACGCTTAAATAAGGTTTTATAATTTAAAGTTTCGAAAATTGTACCATACATTTTGAATGTCAGTCATTACTTTAAGAATCACAGAAAAAGATATATAAAAGAAAAAGCGCAAACTATAGGGGAAAAAATATCTTGCAATATTAATTTTGTTTTTCATGGTACCACAAAACATTCATGCAAACCGTAAAGAAAGAAATATAATTATGAATTAATATATTATTTAATTTCATTTAAAAATATTTTAATCATTTATTCATAGTAGAAAAATACATAAAAACATCAAAATAATCATTTTATATTAATACACCGAAGCAATGTAATTTTATCTAAAATAATCGTAATCTAAATAACCAAATCTAATTACCTAACCTAACATAATTAAACCTAATAACCTAACCTAACTAAACCTAATAACCTAAAATACAAAAAGTACCTACGTTCAATATTTATTTGGTCTATAAATATAAATTTGTCATCTAAACATTGTTGAGAAAGTTGTCTACGGTTTACACATTTTTCCTGAGATATTGCATACAAAATTTCAAAATATACGGTACATTTTTCGAAACTTTAAATGTTATTAAATACTTATTATTTAAGTGTCAATTATCTTTCATTTTGTAATCAGGACATTCAATTATATAGTGAAAAACTCATTATCATTGTACGAACAACGGGACCATATTCATGGATTCAGCCTAATATTCAGAATGAAACTAAATGTAATACCCGAGAAACGTCATTAAGAGATCTGTCATTTAAAAAAATAAGTGTATCATCTTCATACCATTCATTTGCATTCAGTTTCAAGTTTCTTAAGAGACTCGAACTAGGATGAAAATCGATTTTCCACGTTAAAACTAATATTTGGTTTGCGACTTGACTGAAATTGACCTACATTCAGTTTGGCACTAGATGGCGCTTCCAATCACATTACTTATGCTGAGATTTAGAGCGAAGTCACAGGCGTGACGCTACGTTGAGTTGAACAAAGAATTTAATATATTGGGTTAATGATTACTTTTTCTTCATTAAAATCACAATGAATGATCACTCACTAAGAAAAAATATTTAATATTATTAGATATTATTCATGATTGCATTATTATATCAATTAACTATTTGCGAAATTGAGGTCAAGCATTATTCTACGTCACAAAAAGCAGAGGAGATGTAATGAAAAGGCACATCATAACAAGTAGTCATTAAAAATAATTTAGCGATCATTTCGATCATTGTGAGCTTATATACATGTATATATGTATATATTATTATTATACTCAATTATTAAATATACTCAATTAATAAAATAAAAGCTTTAGCAAACAACTGGCTTACCTCCAAAGGTAGAACAGCAACTGAAAATTTACTTACTGTAATTGCATAATGTCTTCAAATAAAAATATATACCTATATAAATTAATTAATTAATTAAGGAAAATAAAAAATAATCTTAAACAAAACTTTAACCCTTTTTACATTGGACAATTATTCTACACATATTTACACTTGGACTTATGACTAACTCAACTTTCACTAACATTCCACTTGATACTCTGTAGATACATAATAACTACCTTATGAAAATAAATACTACTGACGAACTCGAAAAAATATTATGATTGTGTTCTATAACGCCACTCTGGGACAGGCGTAGCCTAGTAGAGTGGCATAATACACAAATTAAACAAAACAAAAAAAATGTGTATTTTATCTTATGTTTTATTGTTAAATTAGTATTAAGTATCTTTATTTGTAAACAAGGATTTTTTAAATAAATAAATAAATAAATATATGTATTTTTAAAAATAGAGATGCGAACACGCAATACGTGTCACAGCTATATTCTTACTATTTTCCAACTAAGCTAAACTAACTTGCTGGTCTGGAGATTCGAACCCGCGACCTTTGGATCACGAAGCGAGAGTCCTAACCACAAGACCAACAAGCTACTCACTATGTAAGATACACCTCAGTTGTGCAGTAAATGAAGCAATCTGTCATTTAATAGAGATGCAAAGAAGGGCGTTTCTCTGAATGAGATTGTAATTTTCTTATTGTGACTTATGTCTCCAACTTACAAAGAAGCGTACGGTTCGATATTATATTTTCGCCATTGTCTTATACAGGGTGTACCAGAGCTAGCAGCAGAAACTTGACCGGTAGATTCCTGACTATGTTATGAGTGTAAAATGTTCAAGCAACCATGACCAATGACTCAATAGTTATGGAGATATGCAATATCAAAATTTGCATTTTTTCAATATTTCTGAGTTATTTTTTACAAAATAATGAACTATCATTACAGTAACTTATATCGATTATGCAAAAATTCATTTGCTTCATTACAACTTAAGTAAAATGATAAAAACCTTGTAAAAAAAATACTTTTTTCAATTTTAGCAATTTTATTCGAATTATAAGAAAACGAACGAATTTTTCATAATCGAAATAAGTTACCGTAATGAAAGTTCAACTTTTTGCAAAAGTCAGAAATATTGGGAAAAAATGCAAACTTTGATATTGCACATCTCCATAACTATTGGTCATGGTTGCTTGAATATTTTAGACTCATAACGTAGGCAGGAATCTACCGGCCAAGTTTCTGCTGCTAGCTCTGGTGCACCCTGTATATTGGAGGCATGGACACGAATGATTAAAACTACCCATACGTGAAATGAAACTATATTATGCAATACTGCTACGGTCGGTATCAAATCAGAACCTTGATAAATAAATCCAAGGAGGGTGTGTTTTAAAGACGTAATTTTTTTACTTCATATATTTTTATCGAGTACTACCCCCGTTTGCTATATATTGTGTACCAACATGTAAAAAATTGTAGGATATAAGCCATGAAACGGCCATATCCACTTCATTCTCACAAATTTTAATTATTTTACTTTGTTCGTTCCTCTTATCGGTTACGAAGTTGTATTCTAGATTGTTCACTTTACCGTGATTATTTTTAAATAATTTGTTTTATATTATTTTACTGTATCATATTTTATCGATTATTATTTGTGATTATTCTATTTTATTGTAATTTTTTGACTAATTTCATTTTATTCATATAATGTTATTCATATTTTAGACCTGCTTTTCACATTTTGTGATTTTATTTATCTTTTTATCAAATTACGTACTTTCTTGTTTCTTCTTTGCATTTCAATTTATTCATACGTTTTTTTTTCTTTTACTTTTAATTTAGCTTCTCACTTCTTTTGTGGATCCATATGAAAGACGCTGTTTCGATAACAGATCCGCAAAGTTGAGGCTTTTGAGATGTGGATGAGATGTGATGATGTTTCCTGGGTGGATAGAGTGACGAATATGATAGAGTCGTAATATAGTCGTAATTGCCAATATGATCGCCGACCTCCGATAGGAGATAGCACTGTAAGGAGAAGAAGAAGAAATCATTCTATTGCAATAAAATAAACAAATCTCATCATTTTTACGCAAATGCTTTTAAGGTCTTAGTGAAATTTAACAGAACGTTACTTTTTTAATTATTTATTTCTTAAGTTAGTTAATATTACACTACTGTACATTAACTGGTATTTTACACTTTATATTCTTAAATCTATTTTATTATTTTTTTTAATTTAATAAATAAATACATTTATTTTAACAATAAAAATAGTGACAATTTTTACAATGGTATTTCTCTTCTACGTGAGTAATATAACTCGCGAGTAGGACAGGAGTATCATTATATTTTAAATATATTAAATAGTAAGTAGTACATACTATGTAGGTACCTATATATAAGAAGAAAAAAAATATGCTATAATCATAATGCAATTATGTGAGACAACAGTAAAATCAACGAATAATAAGCAAAATTTTAAAAATGAATATATTTAAGAGAAAAATAATGCAAAATTTTATATCTAATATACTATCCATAATAACCTACATATTTACATTTACTTATTCAATCTGTACAATCTATAATCTAATAAATTATACATCTTATATAATGATTGAATCTATTGTTCAATCTATAAAATAATAAATAATACATCTTATGCTCTACAATTCGATAATATTTTTACAATAATTATAATATTTGTTTTTAAACTCATTCATTTTATTTATATTCATCATGTTTTCTGGTATCTCATCAAATATTTTTACACCTTTGTATACACTCTTTTCTCATACTGTAATCTTATTATATTCCTATTTCTGGTGTTATAAGTATTTACATCACTATTTTCAATAATTGTGTTCAAAAAATATTTTGGCATTTTGTTATTGAGAATTTTTTGTACAAATATGACAACGTTACAAATATGTAAGTATTTCTTTTATTTCCATACAATCGAGTGCTCTTCTCGTTTCTTCAATTCTGGTGTATTTTTTTTTTTAATATGATTCACATTGCTCTGTTTTGCATCACTTGTAGTTTCTCGATGCTTCCTTCATTGGCCAAATACAAGACTGTAGCACAATAGTTTATATAAGGAGTTATTATAGTTTTGTATATTAATTCAGCACTATTTTTACTCCCTTTGTATTAACTCGTGGCGTCTGCTTGTCTTCTTATCTGCCGAAAAAACTTTGGATCCAAATTAAACCCCTTTCCCGTGATCTAATCGAGCTGAAACTTTGCAAGCAGACTCGTGGCGACGATCAAGAAGATTTATCAAATTTTCGTTAAAAAAAATTAATACATTTTTGTATTTTTCAAAATTTGAATAGTTTTTTCATACAACTTGTACAAGTTTATGTAAAATATTTCAACGCGTATGGTAGACGCGAATCCTGATTATAGTATAATTTTGGATTTTTGGAAAAATTTCATTACTCCCTTTCGTAGCGTCGCCCGACCGAAGCCCAACGCGTAGGTTAAGCGCCAACCAGTTTCCACTAGTAAATGAGAAAGGGAGTATAATAAAAACTTGTTTTTTATGGGTAACTTTTATTCAAAATTTGATGCCAAAGTTAATTTTGAATTTAAAATGATACCTAAATATTTCATTTCATCCACCTTCTCAATGAGATCGCCGTTAATATTAGGGATCTATGCTGAATAATTTTTCAGTTATAACAACTGACAACTACTATCCACTACACAACTAAACAACTGACTATCCGTGTGTTTGCACGTTTGTATTACGCATGCCGTACCTTGCATGTTTGATTATTATCTTCTTATGATAAAATAATTGTAAAAAATCATTGAGTTGGTCAAATATGTGAAAATTATACGTGTGTTATTTTGTCAAGTGTAATTCTCAACGTGTAACTTGTTCATGTTACCGTTAAAATACACGTAATTTATAACATAACTATGTTATAAATTACGTGTATTTCAACGGTTGTGCTTATTTATAATCAGGAAAGGCATATCGCCCACACATATAATTTAACATAATTTCGCATTAATTAACAACCCCTACTGCTCGGGGTGCTACGAGCCCCACAGAATTCCGGAATTTGCCGTTATTTCCGTTGGAACGCCAGCTCAACCCGTTACTCCCCGGCCAGAGGTCTGGGACTAGGGGAAATGTGGTTTTTCAAAACAGACCTTACCCCCAAATGCCCATTTTTCTTACCATTACAACAAACATATATCATTAAAGATTTCAACATATTCGAACCCTAATAAAACAAGTAAAGGAAAAAAAATGTGAACACATTTAAATATAGAAATGCTAAGAATCACTTCAAAAGTTATGGAGTGTTTGTGTTTAGATGGATATTTACCTTTTTTTATGGTTTTACATTTACATGGATATTTCCAAGGGAAGTTCTGAGAGCAAGTGAAAGTGTACAATTATTTTAACATAAGAAACTCAAGGAGGAAAAGTCTGTGGGCGCAGCGGAGGTCCGCCCGATCCGATGGTTATCTTCCCTGTTATGTATCCCAAACTCTGGATATTGACAAAACAAGAGGGGAAAAGGTTACGAGTTTCTCCATTATATTACCAGATCAATAATAGATCGACCGACTCCAAAAGACCCAGTGCTAACAGCACGCCAGCTAAAAGAGGAGAGAGGGAGACAGCTGGCGCTCTCCCCTTTTATAGCAGAGTCATTCTTTTTGCCATCTTAGAACGTTTACATGCGTCAAACTTTACAGCCTTTACCCTCATATGAAATAAACTTGAATAAATCAATAATTGTGCAACATCACTTATTGCATACCTTTCTTACTTGTCTGTTACAGGTTATATTACACCATTACGTTCATTGCAACATATTCACGAACACATAAATATTTCGTGTGTAAAATCGGATTTCCTTGTCACACACCATACCATTGGCATCTACACAAACTCCACTAAAACTCTAAATAATTGATAAAAAAGGTCGCATACACTCGGTCGAATAACTCAGAACTTTCATCAGAAAGAATCAAACATAATAATTTTGTTGTCTATCCGTCTTTCCGTCCATCTGTCTAACTGTCTGCCCCCGTAACTTCGTGTAACATCCATAATTTCGTTCGAATTCACGGCTAGAAAAAACAAATTAAACGGCCGGAGATGAGGCTTGAACCCCAGGCCAGCAAACTTGGCAACGATAGCGATGTTGCTATCGCCGATCTTGCGTTACCCAAAAATACAGTACACATAGGACTTAACAAAGATGCGAAGCATTTCACGTTCCGCCCAATCGCCAGGGTTTATAATACTACATTTAACTGCCGGCAGGGGAAGAAAAGTGTTCAAATATTTTTATAAAAGTCGTCAGGGGTGTTGGCTATAAATACGTAAATATTTATTCTTTAGGAACTAGGTAAAAGTACCGTCATTTTTGACGGGTTACAGCTAGTAAAAACATATTAATGTATATTATAGATGTCTCACAGAGACGAAATTGTTTTTTTTTCATTAAGGGAGAGTAGGTATAAATAGAAGTCTTGGGTGTATATAGGACTTATGACCTATCGTACGGTTGGCTTATGTGATCACTTTACACATACGTAACGTTGGCCATTTCTACCCTTGATATAGTACCATGTCTATTAATTTTTGGAAGTTGTATATATTTCAATTATACGCCACGTTTCACATGTGAGTTGCAAGGATCCTCACCGCGGTCGGCCACGAAGCTTTTTCCTTCCCCTTGAATGACCACAGATGTCGTGAAATGAGACATCTATATTTGATTTTGGAGTTTTTCAGCTATATACTTTATCTTGTCTAATGGAATTCATCCGAATTTATATCGTATACGCCAGAAATATTATTTCTTTTTATTAAACTCCTTTTTTTTACCAGTATTTTCATTCAGAATATTTGGACATAATCAAAATATTCTGATTAAATACATAATTCACGGTGCATATATGTATAAAGTTTATCACCTGTTTACTCAAAAAAAAGACTCAACTTTATGTTTTTCTGTGAAAATATATATCCTTGTATTGTTTACTTCGGTTATCTTACGCGAGGTCTATCAAAGGTTGACATCTTCGGCAGTTCGTAAAATTTTACGCGGACCGGCGTTCCTTTAAAGCACTAAACTTTTCGTCATATTTTCCTTTCAAGAGTTGATGAAGTTGCGCAGACCTATATTCGATATGAAACAACATCATGCGAGGTTTTTAATTGTGAAGCGCAGGCTGCCAAAACGATCGCAAGTGAAAAATGTGTATTCTATAATAAATATTATATATATTAATAATGTATATAATATTTTTTTACAATCATACATACATATTGTTTACAAATCAATATTTTTTGTGTGTATATACCTCACCAAAAAGAATTATGATTCTTGTGTGTGGTGAGTGAATTTTTAATCTAATCCCGTTGGCACCAACATCATCTAAAATGTTATCAACTTTTTACGGTTGTTCTGAATTTTCAGTGTGTAGTTTTCTGGGATGTTCTGTATATCAGACCGCTTTGGTCGACGTTTCATCAGCCTTGATGATGGACCTTGCAAAGGGATCTGATAACACATCAACATCATCGTTTCTATCAACATTGTTTTCGTTATTCGTCAATTTTATCGTCATAATCATTGTTTGATCTTTGAAAAGATCTGGTCCGAAACGCTACAATGAGACATAATCTTCTTGATGAGACTCAAACTCAAGACAGAAAAGAAAATAGCAGAGATATATGCCCTTCTAAGCCTTTTATTCATTCTGCCATATATAATAATACTCATACTGCCATCTAGAGGATGGCACCTTCTTACGTATCAATGAATTATTCAAGCACCATCAAAAAATCATCATTTTCGTCAACATTATTATCATAATCATTATCGTCAACATTCTCATCATCATCACCACCATTATCGCCACGTTCATTATCATCACTATAGTTCACATCAAAATTATCATCATCATTTGAGTAATTATCGTCATTTATGTCATTATTGCTTTTATTATCATCGTACGGCCTTTGTAACCTGGCTTCTAACACCATGGGTTCTAGATTAGACTGCGTTTGAGGTCACAATAAGTCTTTGTGAATTAATCAAAAGTGAATGTTTTTTGTTTTTAGTTACAGTAACTGAGCCTCACGGCCTGTTTTACTGTTAAAATTCATATATCGAAATCATCATCATCACAGGAAATATCATCATCATTACCATCATTATTCTTATCTTTCTCATATCCTTGTCATGAAAAGTGGAGTTTTTAAACACTATTTTCACGTTCACTGCCTCAATTTAAAAAAAAGCAATTGTAGGGAAAATTCAGAAGATATCCTACATTATATTTAAATTAACTACAAAATATTGCACATCTAATGCACGACTTTAGTGAAATAAATATTTTATGCATAGTTGAGCACTGTCACAATTATGCAATAAAATATTTTTTGCTAGAAAACACGTCAAAGGATCTCGGTCAGAAATATGAAACGATCCAAGCGCATAATATGTTGTTTGCTAGGTACGCCTTTAGCCGTGAACCAACTAAAACTGAAAAAAAAGCATCAGTGAGCAAAAGGGTTAATATGCTTCTGTAACGGCCGCAAGCCTTTTCCGGTAACGGCGCTACCCCAGAAGCCTCCAACTCGTGGTGTAACGGAATGTAACGGAAGTATTCAAAATCCCAAGGTGGCATTCTAAGGGCAAACGCGTTGTCAGTTTGCAAAATTACAGATATTCAACTGTACACGATTACAAAATAATTTGTTCAATCCTAGGCCTTAGTAGAGGTACAGAAGCTATCCATAAAAGAAGAAATCCATAAAGCCGAAAGAACAACAGTTTTTTTTTTCAATTTAATATAATAAAGCCTATGTAATTAATAAACCGCTAGATATTCATATCTCTGATGACATATTTAATGCTCCTACATCTCTACTCATAAAATAAACATCAATTTATATATTTCTTATAATTTTCTTACTTACTCTTACTTAGTCTATATATTGTATATAATCTTGATAAAACCTATTATGCATTCACTTCTTTTATCATCTTCTATTATCTACTTGTTACTTGGTGCCTTGTCACAGGATCGTGACTGTAGGGGGCAAATAAAATACTTAAAATTTATTAATGCTTAATTTATTCACCAAAGAACACGAATTTAATCGGATCACTGTTCTTTAATTAACACCAATTTTCATGGAACGTGGATATAGAAGGCAAGTGATATATTAAATTTAATTAATTATTACGCAAAAATTCACTGAACACGAACTGAATCAGAGCACTGTTCTTAAATTTACAGTTACCTCATGTTTTTAAAATATTTCACACATTTGTTTTTACACTGTTCGCACTAATTAACGCTGTTTCTAGATCAATTTCAAAATCAAATCCTGTTCAATTTTCGCACCTAGCTAAAACTTCTCGCTTATCGGTAAGTACTCGCCCGATATCGCCCGATATCTATCACTAAATTAATCACGAGTTGGTCATACCGCTTTGCTAGTTTTAAACGCTGCCAATATCGCATTTGTCAAATGTCAAAACAAGACTCGCCTTGCCGAGCGCACGCTAGCCCTTTTATACCAAACATGTTGATTTCGCGATGCTTTGATTACAAGTCATTAATTGCCTTACGTATTCCGAGCGTTTTGCCTTTGTTGTCGTGTTGTAACTGTCTGAACAGTCCTTCGTTCTAACCAGAACGATTCTTGCGGAGAATTTAAAGGAAAAATAAGAAAAACAACAGATTCCACTTTAATGCTGTAAAGTAAGGGTCTACTACGAACTAATGATGCTTTATGGAGAATCATTAGGAATTCCTTCTGACCGGCTGGGTAGCCAAGAATGGGAGAATATTTGAAAAGGGAGGTTCTTTTCAGATACTTGTCAGTTTGAATTGTGGACTTTAATAGCAAAAGACAGACGGTGGACCGATGCTTTTAAGATGTGGTATTGGAGACACATCGCAACGCTAGAATAAGACAGCCACAATACAAAATGTCTTATTCTGAGTAAAACGCATTTAAAGTTTTCAACTTTTTTTATTTCTTTGTCAAAACATAAATCAAAACTAAACAGAATCAAACTACCTGTATGGTGTATACATTAATTGCATTTAGATATTGCAATATAGCAATAATGTCTATAAACTTTAAAAATATAGAGGTATCATTATCAGCTGCGCAATCATTGTATATTAACAATACCATGGGAAAGACTTTAGAAATATATGAAAAAAACTGATTCAGAACAAGTATACAATATTAAAAAATTTGATGATGTTCTTACGGTGGAGTTGGTGGACGTTGCATTATTTAAAGTGATAAATCCAGGTTATGAGCTCTGGGCAATCTTTATCTTCAAGAACTCTGTATCCTAACGATTTAAAAAGTAAACGCCAAATTTTCAAGTCAGCCACTATTTCAGCTGCAGGAAGAGTTGTAGAACCGACCATTCACTACCAAAAGACTAAGTTTAGTGAACGGGCATTTGCGGTGGCAGGCCCAAACGCGTGGAACTCTCTTCCCTCCGTAATACGGAACAGTGCATCAAAAACAGTGTTTAAAAAAGACTTAAAACGCACCTTTTTGTAAAATCGTTTCCATTACATTAAATACTAGTGTAGGACTAAACAATATTAGTGTAAAGTGCAATTGAAGTGATTTCATTTACGAAAATGACGCTATAGAAATTATCCATTTTTATAATTATTATTTATTATAAAAACTTACATGTTTCCCATTTAAATAAGTTCGTCTCAGTGAGACTTTTATAATATATCTTAATAAATTACTATAAATTACAAATAATCCTAGCTGGAGATACGCCAGATATTATTTATTTTTCACAGTACACGGTAGCTATGTGGATGTTTCCCAAGCATAGGGACGTAAGAACTTCTCTGACTAACAGTGCGGCATCAGTTCTAAAAGTTTTGCAACGAAAACATCTTAAAGTTGAAGAGCATTAAGGACTCCCTGTCGCGATTGAATTCCTTTCGACAACATTCTCCTCTTCAAGCATCCCGTAATGCTAGAAATCGCAATTTCAGGAAATCAAATTTTATCTATTTTGTAATATTAAGAAAGCTTGTTTTTCAATGGAAGAATGGGTTTAACTAAAAAACTCCGGAAGCAAGCACTTTGGATAATTTAACACTAACTAGTTTCGATACTGTTTTATCTTTTTCAGGACAGACGCACACTAACTGATCCATAAAATAAAATAAATGGCATCAGTCGTTGTGGAAGTGAAGAGGCCAATCGAAAATATTGCAAGTATACAGAGTTATTAGAAAAACATTAATAACCTTGCAGGACTGTATTCCTGCCTTGACTATGAGACGAAGATTTTTACCATCTAAAGTAATGGTGTTACGCAGTATCAAAGTTTGCATTTTTTTTTCAATATTTATGACTTATTTTTTACAAAACGTTGAAGTATCATTACAGTTATCGATTACGAAAAATTCATTTGTTTCAATGCAAGTTAAATTAAATGATACCCAGGAGAAATATTAATTCCTTGTATATAATTCCTTATGCGACTTAATGCAATGCAATTTTTTCCTCTGAAGTTTTGTGAACGCCACTGTCTTTGCTAGCAAACTATAAATTATTGTTATTGCTGAAATTGAGTGAACTGCCTAGCAAATAATCTTCAAAAATATTATTAAATGGTCAAGGTGTGCTAACAAAGCCACGGGTGGTGATTTGGTTAACACCATAATTAATCTCAATATATCTACTTTATAAATCAATAAAAATTGCCCAACCAAAAACCTACTTGGTGTATTTCACATTAAAATTAAATCCGGCGTATCGGATGGACCACCCTATATGATCGTGATTATGACATGATGTATCCATGTACGGGAACGCGGATAACCGAGGTTTTATATCGGCACATCATTTGAATTATGTACGTAATTAATTTTCATGAACACACGCTTCATAGCACATTGACAGAGGAGGTTCATTATCGAGAGTGAGCATTATTTATTAACCTAACAAGAGTAGTTTCAATAATTCAGCCACCCGCGGTACAAGCATAATTATAAATCCATCATAAATAAATTACGAAGGCGTTCTACTACGAGTGCACGACACACAATCCTTTCAAATTAATGTAACCAACTCGATTCTGAAATTGATTGAAGCGACCGATCTTGTTCAAATCACGTTATTTGAATTCAGCAGAATCTAGTGTTTTGATCAGGTTTCTAAGTGATACAAACCAATACAATCAGGCGTGTCCAGGCAAAAAATATCAACAGTTATCTATTAGTAATTAAAGAAAACACATTTTTAAATTATCGTCTTTTGGCGAATTTAGGCTAAATTTTTACTGTAGCGGAAATGCGAGACCACGAAATGTGCGCGCATCCATTAGACTGTTAAAAATTTATTCACTTGAAATAAGTGTTCCAGTAGTATATGTAAATAACGTACAGTCAACCATCTTGAATCGAGTGCCAATCATAAAGATGCTCATTCAAAAGCTGACGAATGATTGGTTATTGAATTGAAAATTAGAACTGTTTTTCGGATTACGATTTAAGGTGTGTATGTTATTGTCGAAATTTTCGCAAAAACAATGTAATTGTCAGATATTTCTTTTCAAAACAAAAAACACATTCATTCATTCGAAATTAAGTGCGGCTGTATAGTTTTGAAACTTTTAAATACGGGATCGAAAATCAACAAAAAAAAATGAAAATGCACACGTTTTTTGATTCGTCGCTTCATGTCTTTGAATAGTATTGAGAAGTCGATTCGAAGACATTTATCTCTTATTTTAGTTATCACAAACAAATAGTTATGTACATTTTTACCCCATTAAAACAAATATTAAGAATTAAACTACATTCAAGTGTTATTTTATTTTTATTATATATATTTTTTTTATTATTATTATATTTATCATCTTTCTGGATATAGCATTAATATATTATAATTTTTTAGCCAAAACGTAATTATCAATTATCACAATTAAGCCAAAGAAGTATAACTTCTACCGTGCGTACATGAGTACACGCTCCTTCAATATTTTATTGTTATGTTGCAAATTCAGAAAAAAATTTATAGCTAATATGGAATAATATGTGAATATATTAATAAAAGGACTGCATATAAGGTCGAAAAATTGACGTCAATATACTAGGTTGCTGTGGCGAAACTTGATAACTGGATAGAATGGAGGTCCGTGGTTCAAATCCCGGTAGCAACTAAAATATTTTTATAATTGATTCATAAATGAGCTCTATAATTTATTTAAATATTCTTTATATTTAATATTAAAATGGCGGGTTTATTGTCTTATATTGGCAATTTCTTCCAATCAACCATACAATTTAGTCGAACAATGGAAATATATTTCCTATATAAAATGAAACAATGACAAAACTAAGTCCATGATAACGAGACGAATACGAGTTTACTAATGTAAACGAATAATTTATATAGCGCCATATGCCTCAAGGGCATAAAAATTGTTAAATCCTGGCATATAAAATATGGTGATTTAAATTGCGGACTTACGCGATTTAAAATAATTAAGTTTTTTTACATATTCAATCCACAATGAAAATCCACAACTCCGTGGACCATCATACTATGATAAATATATTTTAAGTATAAGAAACATATGAATGTGGGATCTGCATTGGGATGATTATCCCACGCTAAGTGCACAGTGTACTAAGAACAGTAATACGTCTTCATAAAAACTGGCCGCTATCCATTAGAATGTGTGCATGCGTGCTCGGCGCCGTGTACGCACGCACTGTGACGCACACATTGACATAGAATATGGGGGCACAAAGGCCGTGCCTTCGGTGCCATTCGCGCTCGCAGCCGCCGCTTTAGAAAAAAAATGTAAAAATGCTTCCTGAAAAAAATGCCTTTTTTTATGTTTGTGGTGCTTTACTAAAAAGGTGTGTTGATTATCACAAAGACTGCGAGTTTTTAAAAGTCTACGTTGATGTTAATCAGCGTTCTTGCAATTTAAGTGCAGAAACTAGGTATACTAATTACAGAAATTTTCGGGTTTCGTGTCTATCTTATGCGTCGGAATCTCAGACGCTACGAGTTAAAAGAAAGGGAGTAAAAATAAAGTGACAACCCTAGCGTCAACGCAAGAGTAGGCTAATAACTCGCCAACAGGCCGGAGATAATCTACAGTTCTGGGTATACTGTGCTAATTTTTTTATATTTAGAGTCAACGAACTCTTTCAAATCGATTCCTTGTTTATATTATCTCGTGGTTCAATTACCGAAGATATAATTTGTTCTCTTTGTCTTTAGCTAAATTATCGCCAACTCTTTGTACTCTATGTTTCCTTTATTAGAAAAATAGTAAAAAATCAATGGAGCCCTTTGGAAGAGCTTCATTATCATTTTTAATCCTGTAACGTTCATGTCACTCTGCATCTGCTTAAACTAAATATTATCATTAGTTTATTGTTTTCCTTTGGTGAAATTAAATTTTAAATCGAGTTTTCTCAACCTAATGGAAAAATTCAATTCACTTTGAAAGATAACCATACGGAGGGCTCACTACGAATGACAGTGAAGAGCGAAGTTTAGTGAAAACGTTTTCAGCTAAAGTATCTTTGAAGGGTAATCGTACCATCAATGTTTCCAGCAGATCATTCAACACAAATTAATCAATTAAATATTATTTTAAGGTGCTAATTTCTAAAATAATAATTAATTAGAAGCATTTGCTATAAAACTGAATTATTATTTACATGTGATAAAACTCAGATCATAAATAATTGTGAGACATTGTTTTAAAAGTAAATAATAAAATTAAATACAAATATTTAAACATTCAATTAAAAGCCTTCGTCTCATGTCTTATTGAAAGAGTGAAAATGAATAAGTCAACACGCGTTACTTCAAAAATCATCAAATATTTAAAAGCCTACTTCACAACGGATTCAAATCATGCAAGTAGATTATGACGCACGCCTACGCTTATTCCTTCCACTTTATATTAAAAGCCAAGAAATAAATCTCCTACATGCCTGACGCGTTAACACTTTCAGGGCAGAGGCCGGGTTGTGCAATCAGTAGTAAAATAGTTATAGAATTCGAAATAACAAACAACGCGTCTCATATCTCAAGCTCAAACATCCGGCGTATTCTGAAATAAGCAATATTGTTATTTCTGTATTTTATTCAAGTCCGCTTGAGAACGAACCACTTATGGACAAAGAAACTTTAAACACATGGACCCGAAACTGTATAATACAATTCTGGAAAGGATATCACAATTGAATAATCCGAAAAATGTAAAAAAAATAATTAAAATTTGTGTAAGAGAGATGGGTCGACTTGGGAAACTCATCCAAACAAATTAAGAACTTAAATTTCCTGCCGATAACATTTTGTATTAGGGTATATTCACCTGTAGCTGAGTAGACGACTATTAATCTTTTTTGACCTTTTAATATAAAATGTACTTTTTTAACGTATTTTGTATAAAATGTAAAATGTATTTTGTATAAATGTATCTAAGTAAGTTATAATTATAAACTTTGCTCAACACAGAACTCTCTAGTGACACAGGCATAGAAAAATGAAACCTTAACGTATGTATTTTAAGTTAATCAATGAAATAAATAAATATTATATAACATTGTAATGCCACCAATTTTGAGGATTAAAATATGACAGGTGTGAAATTAATGAATTTAAGCAATTAAAAAACTCATTATTCATAAGTGTTAATATTTGTTGATGTTTTATAGCTCTCTGATTGAATTCATTAATTATTAAACCTGCCAAACTTAAAATGTCAAAGTTGGTGGCATTATAATGCTACACAATAACTGTCAAGATACAGAAATAGCAATATTGCTTATATCAAAATACGGCTGAAAGTAAAAGATGTAAGTAAAAGAAAAAGTTTTGGATATTGTAAAAAAAATTATAAATATCACATTTATTGATAAAATTTTAAGAACTTGGCTGTCGCGTAGAAGAACGAATAATGAAATGAATTATGAGTTATTTTGGTCATGTGCAATGTATGAAATTATATGAAGCGTGTGTTGAAGGCAAAAGTGATGTGCTAGGATAGAAGAGTGTGGCTTATTATTTTCTCTGCCTACCGCTGTGGAAAAACACATTATATACATATGTCAGAAAATAAATAGAATAGGTATTTTTTAAATGAATAGATTGTAAATAAATATTCTTAACAATATTTTAAGGCGTGGTTTGCAATTTATCTTGCAAAAAAAACGCTAGTTCTGAAACTGGTAATGATACCAAAAATACTTGGTTGAAACCAAGTGAATTTGTGTTTAAATGTTTTTATTTTTATTTAATATTCTATATGAAAATAATCCAGGTCCTAAATGTGTTGTACACCGGATGAGAATAATGATGTACGACACACATAAATCACATTTCATACAGTACACTAAATTTGTATTTGAATAATAAAATTTCCATGTTCGCTTGTGTATAATGCGAACGCTGTCGCGGAGTCCGCGCCTTTTCCAACAGTTATACGGTTCAAGTAAAGAAACTGGCGAATTTTCGAACTATGAAATAGAAAAAAAGTCAAGGAATTCGGTGAAGATTATCTGATTACGTACGGTTCGTTGGCTACATCGCCTTAGCGTTCGTATTTGTTCGTGATTTGGATGTTATATTGTCACGGAGTAGTAGCTGTATTTTAATAAGTGCGTCTATCGAGATGGCATCCCTCAGATGTATGTGTGGCAAATCAATTTATGATAGAGTAAAGAATGCAGATATTAGGAACGAATGTAAAGCTGATCTTAGCATAATTAATTGAATTAAAAAAGGGTCGCTCAGATGGTTTGGGCATATTGAGCGAATGAGTAAAGAATGGTAAGAAAGATATATAATGCAAGTGTTGACGACGCCAGAAACAGAGGGCGACCGCGGAAGTCGTGACATGACCAGATTAACCAGATATTGGAAGATGGTCCCGTTAGAAGCCTCAACGACTGACGGGCTTGCTGGCGAAGATGTATGAATATGGATGTATGTCAGGACAGTGGCGCTCTATCCTCTCGGCCTACCACCACGGGGAAACGTGAAGGTTTTGAAGATGATTTAACATATGCGCAAAATTTGAAACAATACTTGACGTCAGAAATATTGTAAGTAAATTATATATATATAAGGAAACGTTAGCATTTACGACTTATAATTTAGGTCGAAGTGTGCCTGTAAATTAGTGTGAACACTTTGTATATACATAGTTTTGTTCGGTATTCGTATTTTAGCGTCATCCGTGCAATAAATCTGGCTCGTTCGATTCGACCCCAGTTTCCTCCTTTCCCGCGCCGTATATATACAGTTGAAATCCAGCTGTCGCAGTGGAAGTTGCGTACATTTGTGTCGGAATTATTATATGAAACCTGTCGCAAGTGTGGTACCTTTATAATTCGAAGAAGTGCTTCGGATTAGTGTACAGTGAATCGTCAATCAAGATCGCATAGCAGCGACAAGGAGGGAGAAACGTTCGGTGGCAAGTATCGACATCCACCTGTCTTCCCCTCCTTTCCTTTCCAATTTACAGTCCAGTAATTTCATACCACCCCCCTTATTACTATTATTATTATTATTATTATTATTATTATTATTATTATTATTATTATTATTACTCCCTTTATGTTAACTCGTGGCGTCTGCTTGCTTGCCGTCAACAAAAGCTTTGGATCGATTTTTGACCCTTTTCCCGTGATCCAATCGAGCTAAAACTTGGCAAGTAGACTCGTGGCGGCGATCAAGAAGATCTATCAAATTTTCGTTAAAAAAATGTAATAATTATAGTATATTTAAGATTTTTAGAAATTTTATTGGTTTTTTCAAATTGGAATCATTAGAAAAGTTTGATTACTAGCATAGCATCTTCAAAGCATGAAGTGTCCTATCAAAGCTCAAAACATCTGACATTTTAGAAATATATTAAATTACTATAAGTCTACTGTTATGTTATATGTTTTAATTCGTCTTTAATTGTTGTTATATTTTACAAAGAAAGGGAGTATAATAAAAACTTGGTTTTTGTGGGTTAGTTTTTTCTCTGTTTTCACTCTTTGTTGAATTTTCCGACAATCTGTTTACTGGTTTGTCCACGGTATCGTGAGCATTTCCATGTAGAAAGAAAGGGAGTATAATAAAAAAATGGTTTTTATGGGTTACTTTTTTCCCTCATCTCCTATAATCCCATCTTCCATCCACTCATCCCCGTGCACGGCGTTTCGGGACGCGTACATATTTCAAATTTCACAGATGACTCTCAGTGTCAAATTGTACTTTGCGTACCCACGTTGAATTGGTAGTGATTTAAGAACATTATTCGGTTACTTTTCTGCGTGGTTAA
This sequence comes from Agrypnia vestita, assembly GCA_016648135.1. Classification (NCBI taxonomy): domain Eukaryota; kingdom Metazoa; phylum Arthropoda; class Insecta; order Trichoptera; family Phryganeidae; genus Agrypnia; species Agrypnia vestita. Next base: position 22,512 of record JADDOH010008311.1, read on the forward strand.
AATTTTCTACAATGCGAACGTGATTTATGAACACGGCCTTAAAGTTTCGAAAAGTATTTTTTGAATAATGTCAAAAGTATTTCGGAACGTGTACGAGAGAAAGCTTTTTATCAAAAAAATGACAGATTACACCTTTTGCCGTATTTACTACCTCGGATATATGAGGAGTCCCGCGAAAACATTTATTTCCAGCGAAGAAAAGCGGGTACGGATCCACCCTGTCGACCGATATTAATTTCCGAACATCCCTTACGTCAGTTTGCGTACGTCGAGCCACCCCCTGTGCTTAAATTAAGCAGAGCGTCAGGAGCGCTTCGGCGGAGAAATTTGACAACGTGAACGATTAGTTTAATACCGAAATTTGCGCGGATGTGTTCCAAATGGATTGGGTTACGCGAACATTACAATTATTGTTCCAAACTTTGAATTACAAATATTTGTGCAAATAGGAAAATAGCAAGTGAATGTGGAAATGATAATTTTATTCGGAAGGCAGCCTAATGTGGGTACTATTGTACAAAATAAGCATTATTGGGAAATTATTAAGATTTGTGATATTTAATGATTCTATTACCTTTACAAAAAAAGAAGAATGTCATCTTTTTGTACACATTCATTTGTACTACGCTCCAAAAGAAAATTTAACAGTGATTTTCTAATATTAATTTACAATAAAAAGTAAAATATTTGGATTTGATACATTTTTATTTATTATTAGTTGACTAGCTGTAGCCCGTAAACAATGACTATACTTTTACATGCCGGTTTTGAAAGACTATTTACTTGTTTATAGCCGACACCCATGAAACAGTAATAACGACTTTTATCAAAAAATTTGAATTTTTTTTTTTATTTTCCCTGCCGGCAGATAATGACACTATTTTAAATCCTTGCGATTATAAGTGAAACTCTACGCGATAATGTCATTTTATGACAATATCACTCTCGCGACAACATCATTAAACAATTAATATTATTAATAAAAAAGCCATTAAAATAAATTAAAACTAAAATGAGAAAAATATATTCCGGTACCGGGAACCAAACCCGAGCTTCCTGGATGAGAGCCAGGAATACTAACCACTACACCATTTCGGAGATGTCACTGGTATAGGAATAAATATTTGTAAAGCTAGTGCGCCCTATCTCTTTTATCTTTTTTAAAGTTATATCGTGTCACGCAAACTCGGTGGTCGCAACGTCGTTGAGTTGCGACCGGTTCGAGTTTGCTGGCCCGGGGTTCAATCTCCGTCTCAGGCCGTTTAATTTAGAGTTTTGGCCGTAAATTAAAACGAAATTACTGGCGTTGCACGAAGTTACGGATTGGCAGACAGAAAACTGGACGGACGGATGGACGGATTGATGGACAGATAACGAAATTATTATGTTTGATTATAATTGGAATATTTTTATATTTACCTTAAATTGAACTTTCTAATGCAACATGTTAAGTTAAACTTATCACCGCTTTAATTTTGAGAGAATTGACCTGAATTAAGAAATTTCCTCATCTTATTTGATAAGAACAGCGAGTCGTGGAGTAGTGGGGAGGATTGTTGGCCATTAACATTAACATTGGGGATCGGAGACATCTGTCGGAATACGATGTTGTTTATAAGTGTTTTCTCAGCATTTCACTTTTTTGGATTTCAACAATTTCTAAACTGTTTACGATCCAATCCGTTTTGAGGAACTGAGTTGAGTGGCTTTAGTCTATTTATTTATTTTTTATTTATTTATTTATTTTATTTCTACGGTTTACACCTACAATAAAATAAGAAACTTAAATATATCTAGATAACAGCGTACATTATAAATGTGAATAATATCTGCTTACATGATCGTTTAAAAATGTATACATATACATACATACATATGAAATTTATAACACAATATCTATCTCTACAATCACATAAATCACAAATGAAGGAAAACCAATTATAAAGTGTATATCAGTAAGAACAAAAACATGTATTCATATATGTATTAACAAAGTTTAATCAAATAAATTAAAGTGTGCGTTAAGGAGACTTCGGTAACGACTTAAGTTAATGTTGAGAATATGATTGTCGAAAGAATGGTTGGTATTAATTACGTGGTTGGTGAGTTCCATAGTTCTTTTAATAACGAAGATAGAGTTAGCGTCGACCGCGGGTCAAGGTTGCGAAAACAGCGCCATGTAGAGTCTTAATAGCGTTAGTTACGGATACTGTTACATAGCTAGTAGAAAATAACTTAACAGGTAGATTTCTACTTTAATAACAAGTCGAGAATATTGACCTAATATGGATAGTAGAACTATGCAATATCAAAGTAAGTATTTTTTTCAATATTTCTGACTTATTTTTTGCAAAAAATTGAACTATTATATCAATAACTTATTTCGACTATGAAAAATTTATTCGCTTTAATGAAAATCTAATAAAATGATAAAAAAACTTGCAAGCATTGAACATTTTTTACAATGTTTTTATCATTTTATTTGAATTTTTTTCATAACTGATATAAGTAACTGTAATGATATTTCAACTTTTTACAAAAAATAAGTCAGAATATTTGAAAAAAAAATGCAAACTTTGATATTGCATATCTCTGTAACTATTGACATTAGGTCATGATTGCTTGAACATTTTTGACTCATTATGAAGGCAGAAAACTATCTGTAAAGTTTTTACTTATAGTTATGAGACAACCTATCTTAAGGCCCGACTTCCATAAAAAACGATCCGACTTCCATAAAAAAATCATATACCTAGATGAATGAAGGCTTGCACATGACTTTCAGGACTGTTAAACCTTTGTTTCGTTTAGAAAAACATTAAAAATCTTATAATATAAATATGAGCGAATACTTTATGAATACCTTTTAAAGTATTCGAATAACGAATACTTAAAAACGAGCGAATATATTCGGGGTTCGAATATTCGAGGCTCTATATATTATAGAAAAATTCCGTGGGCCGAGTTGAACTTCTTTTTCGCCTGCTACATCTTCAAATCGACGGACAACCATCTACACTGCCTCAGCCAAAGCGGTGATCCCGTCGTACTGCGAAGAATTTTTTTCCATGTCTTTACAGCAACACTGCTAAGAAAATGTCAATTCTCTAAACATAAATAACTGTGTTTACAATGCAGCGAGCTAACTCAGTTCCCGCGCTTCACAAAGGCGAATAATGAGATTTCTCCGGGCGGGACCGCTTCATCTGGGCAACAATCCCGCTAAGTTTTCACTCAAAAGAATTGCGGAAAAAAATACGTCTTAAGACTCGGCCGTAAAGCGGACAGACATTTCCGCCCCGCTCGCAAATTACATTACGCTCGCCGGGAATATCTTGTTAGGGAGGAGCCACTTTACGCCGCAATTGTCGTAATTCCAGACTTGTGCAAAAGTGCATCCGCGACAGCGTCAGGGGCTAATTGATAATCTGGAGTAATGGCGGCGGAAACGAATGCGCCGCGATTGAAAAACGCGGCGGGCGCCGGCAATTCTCACCGCAGAGTTAAGGGTCGTGGATTTGGAAGGCAAATGAAAACAGAATGTCAGTAAACTTAGTAAAAACCACTACCAGATTCACGGTCTGCCGGTTTCGAGACGTACCCGTCTCTTCGTCAGGACCAACACTTCACTACTACATTCGCAAACCATAGTATTGTCAAACTATCACCACTATTGTTCACATGCGTGTTAATCTTGTCGGAGAAATTGAACTACTGAACAATTCAGGGATCTAACGAGTGAGAGTGAGAGGGGGCGGGGTCTAAAGTGGGTGTTACCACATCTCTTGTGAACGCTACATTGAACAAAGGGCTATGTGGAAAATTAATTTGGTTATTAATAATGGTTATTAATGAAAACATTGGAAATTATGTTTAGAGAACACAGTTTTTCAGAGTTGGCGAACGTTGTATTATATAGGTGTAGAGTGATTTAGCCTACTCATACAGGTTACAAGCCCTGAGCCATCGTATAAAAATACTTCCATACACGTTTCTCCTATTCATAGCTTTGTCTCTGTAACACTTCTTTAATTTATTTTAATTACACTAGAAATTGATTTTTATAGATTTATTCAATGATGATTAATTATTTAATGAAATTGAAAAGTCACTTAGCACGAATTAAATTAATACACTTTTCTGGAAATCATACTATTTCGCAATTCACAATTTGACTAGGAACTCGTCGCTAATTATCGCTGAGTAATACTTATTTATCATTCGCTAGAACAATCAATCCAATTCTCGCACACAGAAGACGCGCGTACTTGTTTCGCCGCTGTCGGTAAAAACTCGCTCGATTATTTCGCTCGATATCTATCGTCCTGACTTTCCACAACGCGGCTGGTAATGATACCGCTATATTTTTAAAGTGGGACATCAAGAAATATTATTTTAAACACCTACTTATGATATTCTTCCAAATTATTTATTATACACACAGAATATGCCTAAAAATTATTATTTTTAATTATTTACTCCTTTTATGAACCAGTTTATATTTTTTGAAATATTTTCATACAAAAAGCTTTGTCTTTTTGAGACTTATATGATTTATCTTATTTGAAAATTAAACGTTAGTAGGTACTAATTACTCACAGTGATAAGTGATGAAAAGCGAGTTTTCACTGTTATTTATTCAACGGCCCTGAGAGAAATACCACTGATCTGATTCCCGTAGAATTAACCAAATATTGGATCTAGTGGATAAAGCATGATGATTTAAATCAATCATACTTTGGTAAACTTCACTTCATTATTAACTGTGCTTTGATAAGTTAATTTCACCATTATTAATATACTAATGAATCGTAAACGTGTGGAGTAGATTCGGTAAGTGTACGCGACGCGATTTGCCGTGCACGCGGGTGCGAAGGGGTAATATGTGGAGGGAAATGGGATTAAGAATAAGAAAGGTTAAGAGGAGTGACGAGACGAGAAGTGGACTGTACGGTCGAGAGGAGAAGGACCGTTTCGACTCACCTTTTGTCTCTCGGCGCTCCTTCCAGCTGTCACCTCACCAAACACTTAACTCACTATGTTGGATCCACATGTTAATTAGTTATGTGATAAAACAAAAAGTGTTTATATACGCAACTTTAATACAAGACGAGACAAGAATTCACAGGGCAGGAAGCGAGAAAATCTGTCCTGTCAATTCAACAACGAGAAAGCGAAACTGTCCCAATGAAAATATAACTGTTACTCGGGGTAATAACTCGGGGTAAAAACAGGGTAATACACATCGAAAAGTAAGGGGTTTATGTTGGTTTAGAAAAAAAAACAATATTCCATAAAATCAATTTCTGTGCCAACGTGACGTCACGTATATCAAACAGTAAGGCTATTTACAAGTATGCCGGGGTATGATTTTTATGAGGAAATTTCCTATTACTGGTATAGAGTAATTTGCCTCCGATTAGCTGTCGTACATTGCCTGCTGAGTTTAATACGATTTGGTTATCTTTTGACACTGTTAATTGTGAAATCATGTATATATATATATATATAACATCACTGTACATGCGTTCGAGTTTGAAACATCTCACACCATAGGTATATTCTAACCTAAAAATTAAATATACTTGCCTGCAGAAAAAATAAAGTCATCGGTGCATTTCTTCTTTGAGTGACTTGAAAATTAAATAATGTATATACAATTTAAAAACTTTAGTCTATGACTCGTGTATATTGCCAGTGACGCCATTGGCCTTGAGACTGTGTCCCTCACGGTTAGTAACTTACAGAAGCTAAAGTGCGTTCAGCGAGCAGTGGAAAGACAAATGCTAGGCATCAGTCTTCGTGACAAAATTATAAATGAGGAGATTGGACGTCGAACGAAGGTTACCGACATCGCAGAAAAAATATAAAAAGCTTAAATGGTAGTGGACGTGACACGGTGACACGTAACGAGACAGTACAGTGGAAATTGGTCACCAAAACTCCTTAAATGGAGATCCTGGAACAATAAAAGAAGAATAGGGAGACCACAAAAAAGGTGGACAGATGACATCGTTCAGCTTGTGTGTCAAAGATGGCAACAAATAGCCCAAGATAGAAAACATTGGAAGGTTTTGTAAAACGCCTATGTTCATCAGTGGAACAATATTGTGGCTGAGAAAAAGATGTACAATTTATCTAAGCGCCCACACAAAATGAAATTTTTGTCACAATATTTTCAAACGACTTGATGTCGTCTTTTAAGGATCGCTATCGGTTATGTTTCACTAAGTAAACCACCATTTTTGCTTTTGATTAATAATTCGTGACCTCGTGGTGTGAAAATATTCCGTTGCATGATGCGCGCCCATTTCTGAATCTCAAAATTTCTTCCATAACTAGGAAGAAAACTAAGGAAGAAAAGTTTCAATAAAATATTTTTTTTACTATTCGTTACAACCCGTGAAAAATCAGGGGACAAATTAATAATTAATAACGACCCTTGCGTGTAACCTGGGCCGCGCGTCGACTGACGTGTCACACTCGGGTGCCTGGGCCTCATTAGCGACTAGTCTTCATCACAAGTGTTGTTGTTGTAATGCCTGCCTAATTCCAGTGACTTACGAACAGACAGAAGTTCGAAATAAGGATGTTTGATATTTTTATTTATTTTATAAATTATTTATTAACGCCTTATAGGGCTTTTACAACAGATAGGTAGAGTATTCATTAACAGAATATATAGTTTAAAGAAAAAAAATAATACATGTAAACATAATAATGACATAAAGTGAAAAGAAAATACTTAAAATATGGATACAAATATATTAAGATAAAAATAATATAAAGTAAAAACCAGTATATAAAAAGCAGAAGCATAGGAAAAACATAATAATATAGAAATTTTAAAACAAAAAAGTAATAATGTAGAGTGAAAAGATATAGCACAAGCTAAGTCATTATATAATAAAAAACATACATACAAAAATACAAATCAATTATTTAAGTCCAATTCGATAAATACTAGTAATCTTTCAATACACCTTTTAATATATGATTGAATAATATACAGTTACTGGTAAAGAGGTCTAGTTGCTCGTATCTGTTTACTAGTCTAGGATGCCTTTACAGTAGAGAATTAAAGAGGTTGTTAGTAGCTGCAGTTTCCACGGCAAAACCTGCATGACTTCTAGTTATCCGAGACGGAACACGCAAGCAGATACGTTCTAGTAGTTGAGAACAGTCAATAGTACCATTTATTAGTTTGTGTAAAAAGTTATATTAATTGAGAAACGTTTAAATTTTTTTCAATGTGATGTTAAAATTTTGATATGTTTTACCAATACAAAGAGCAGGTAAATCTTTTCTATAAATTTATAAAAAAACAGAAATGCTTAATTTATTGTTATCTTTATAAAAAGAAATCCTATCGTCTCTGTTATCTTCTATAAAAAAAAACACTCGTATTCACTGAAATGGAGCATCTAGTGGTCATAAAACTACAATTTTGTTTCCGACAAAGGTTTTTTTCTACCCCATTCGCAGTCAATTGATTAAAACGGCGCGCTTGGACCCATATAGCCTGGGGTGGCTGCACCGGCGCACACCATCCCCCACCGGCCCTGGGTGCAGAGTTCACTAATCAAACTGTTAACAAGTGATGGCTGTCCTGGGAAAGGTGACTGGTCTGTTTTTGAATCCATTCAGGCTCGCCAGCAGGGGAGGATTGGGATTTAATACTATGCGACTGCCCAGTATTTCAAATTTAAACCGACGAAGACGGTTTAATTTATTTTATCTTACAACTTCAATGTTATTATTATCTGGTCTTAGTGCAGTTTAGGGGCGCAAGGAATAGTATAAAGAATTATGAACAAAACACTTTAAAAAAATTAAATGACCCATATAAAAATATTAATATTATCGCAGGATCGCAGCATTAGATGATCACTGAACACGAATTTAACTGGAGCAGTATTATGTAATTTGAACTAATTTCGCACTACTCACTCGTCTGTGGAACACTTCATGCTTGTCATTCCACAATATTCGCACTTCATTTCATTCATTTAACGTCAGGCAGGTACTCTCTTGTTTTATTATGGGTCAATACGCACACTTAATTACCCGCTGTCTGTTTTGCTCGTTTACCTCCGACTTTACTACAGTAAAAACAACTGATATCGCCACGCACCTTGCATGTTGTAATGTACACGTACATTTTAGTGATTCTGATAAAAAAAATTGGTTGTAAAAGCATTTTATCCTAAATATTACCTGTTAAGGAAAAATATAAACAAAATCAGCTGTTCATTTATGGCATTTCTTTCAAATTTAAGGCTACTTTTTTCGATATACATTCACACGTGTGTTTGAAACTACTTTTGTTTTTTTTTTTCCATACGATTTGAAGGTTTTCTCTGCTAGTTTGATTTACACTCGGTTCATGGAAAGTCGCAGACTGCTTTACCGACTCGTTCAGACTGTTTGCTCAAGCCGCAGACTAAAACGAGTCTTGACGAAGCGATACTGAAAAAAGATGTTACACATCATTTGCGACTACCGTAAGACTAGCTCAATTTTTTTTTTGATTTACTAGCAGCCCGGACGTTAGATTTTCTCGCGAACGTATTCAACGGAAATGCGTTAATAAAGCAATCTATTTTCACGGGAAAAGTGCACCCCAGTGCGCCCCTGCCTGCTGAAAAAGAACAATGCACGGTTTTCAATCAAGCCTCGATTGGCAGCGGACGGGCGGACGCGCGCCAATGGGAATGAATTATATATATGTACTTTTTTCACTGCGCCGATCACAAAAGTGCAAATTGAAATGGCGGCTGAGACTGACTCCGGGCGGAGAACAATGCTGACCAGGCCGGGAAGTGACGATCCCAGATTCAAATAGGACCAAGTCCCCATTTGAATCCGGGATCGAAACGTAAAATGAGGTCGCTTTTAGATAGGCTGCGGACACCATATCAACCCTTTTCTAGCCATTTTTCAGTGTATTTATTTTGTACGTAACATTTATATTACAAACACAAATTTGATTTGTAAATGTTATAAATAAGTAGTAAATATAACATAAACAACAAAATCAAATACTAAATACATATAAAATGTTTTTAAACAATATTTTTATATGAAAGTATGTTTTAAGAACACAGTTACTGGATTTTGTGCCCAGAGGGATGAGTAATGAATTAAGGATAAAATATAGAAACGATCATCATCATCATTTTTGGCACTACAACCCTTGGTGGGTCTTGGCCTCCTTAATAATTTTCCTCCACTCATCTCGGTATAGTGCCAGCTCTCTCCAGTTTCGAAGCTCTAAGGCAAAGATATCTTTGAGGACGTTGTCACTCCATCTTAGTTTTGGCCTTCCTAAGCTCCTTCATCTTATTGGCCTTGAGTTCAGCAGGGACTTTGGTGCTTGATGCTCGGACATTCTCTCCACATGACCCAGCCACCGAATTCTTTTCAGTTTTATAAATTTTGTGACGCTTGGCTCCTTAAATAGAGTATAGAGCTCATTGTTGTAACGTCTGCACCAAAGTCCATTTTCTAAAACTGGTCCGAAGATACGCCTCAAAATTTTCCTTTCAAAAACGTCCAGTGCTCGCTCATTCCTCTTAGTTAGTACCCACGTCTCAGCTGCGTACGTGAGCACTGGCCTAATAAGCGTTTTGTACACTAATATCTTGGTATTTCTGGACAGCAGCATGGATTTGATCTGCTTTTGTAAGCGGAAAAAACAGCGATTTGCGCTCACTAATTATATATGAAAAAAGTGAATGGAAACCTCTTATACGATGGTTTAGGGCTTATAATCTATATGAGCTGGCTTAAGTTATCACTCTACACAATGCAATGTTCACCAATTCCATCGTAAATACATCCACATATTATCAAATTTTGAATGTTCTATATATATCTTCGAATCAAGAACCTTTCATTTGTTACTGTGGTCTCTGCTAGAGGTTGTAAGCCCTGAGCCATCGTCATAAGAGACTTTCATCCACTTTTCTCATATGTAAATTATGAAAATGTAAATCTATGAAACTTGTACGATTTATTCTTAACATAAAGAATCATTCATATCAAAGGTGTAGAAGCATATCAGAGACACGGAACAGATCTATGTCCTGAGTGATATTGTTCAGAAAAGCAGTAGCTCTTCCAACAGGCGTTACCATCGGTAGGTTGGTCCTGTATTTTGGAATGTGAAACAATCTCTGCTGATGCTGTCTTAGGTTCTTATCAGGAACATACAAACTAACGCTCCGCATAATTTTAGGATTATCGATCACACTGCGCAACAATGGATAAAATTGCGTAATCATATACACATTTCTTCTAGTCTCTAAACTATTATAGCCAAGCATACCCTGGAGGAACTCGGTTAGGTAGAGCCAAGGATAATGCCCGTACTCTCATATACAGCCATGGAGAAATTCAGCTCTATTGTAGCTAAATTAAACCTTCTAATGCATATTGAATGGTTGGTAAAGCTGCCGCATTGATAGATTGAGGATCAACAATTGAAGGCGCCCCTATAACTAACTGATTAACCATCATATCATTTCTTAAGAGAACACCATATTCTTCTTAACGCATCACTTTTGTTTTAGCTACATTCATACACCCTATACTAAACCAATAAAGATTATTTTAAAAATAAATCCCATCTTAGATTGTATAAGTAATAGTTAAAGAACAAAGAGGAAAATAATGAAACCAACTTTAAAAACCATCATGACAAAATATCACAATACATACTGGGGAGTTAAATGGTATAATATATTGCTGTTACAAAACAAATTTCAAAACAAGAAAAAAACATTTCAAACCACAAACAGTTTAAGAAAGAAGTAAAATCCTTTATTATGGACAGCGATGTATTGTAACACTGCCCACATGTCTCAAATGGTTTTGTATAATAAAAACTCCTACTTCTAAATGGTTTCTGCTCAATTAAGACTTCTTCTTTAATTTGTCGTATAAATACTCCTCCCATAAGCTCGAGCTATTGGTTCATATTATGGAGAGTTTAATGTCATATTAAAATGTAATAACACAGGTTTAATTTATTAAAAAAGTCATTGTTATGTATGTGCTGTATAAATAAGAAAAATAAAATTCCTTTTATAAATCCAGGCATAATTTTTTTTAACAATCTTACAATCAAAATAACAAATATACAAAATTTAAAAGAATTGTGTAACAAATTAAGAGAACATCTCAATAAACACAACTAGACACCATTACCAATCAAAAATCAAAAACATTTCACTCCACTGCTTCATCCCATATAATGTAAAATAATAATATGTTACAATGCTAAGTACCTCGTCCAAGCATAAGAGCAATGCTCTTTAATGGAGAGGTACTATGTATAACAGAATTATGCAATAAATGTTGATGTAAATTAAAAAAAGTTATCCAAGTAGTGGAGCGTTTTACTTCAGCCGCGCGTTTTGAAAAATGTTGTCTGTTGGTCCTGGCTTTTGCTGTAGTGGTGAGTGGGCTATTGTCATGGCAAATCGCACATATATCTTCAATCAATGACGTTACCAACTTCCACCTATATGCTTTCTGTGATGCAGATTTCTGAGATCTTAAAATCTGATCTTTTTTTATGACGGACAGATTTATGATATGTTGAATCGAATTTAAAGACATGCCAAATAACACTGTCATTCAAAATGCTTAGGAAAGGCTTTTATCACGGAGACTATGGTGAAAAATTCACGATGCGAATACCTATTGGCTAGATTGATGGTCGAAGGCGAAGATTGCTGTAGCATCCAATCACATAAATAAACCTTATTTACTGCGATTTTGGCGCCACTGTAATGGCTGCTCTAAAAGATAGTGGCGCCATCTCGCATTGCAAAATACGTTTAAACTATTCCCACAATCTGGACCGTTTTGAATCTCAGTTTCCAATATTTATTCACAGTAACGTTTCGGCACTCTTTACGGTGCTGTTTTAACTTGCCGTTTGCAAGATTAAACTAAAATTATCTTACTTACTTACTTTATACAATTGTGATTTCAATTAATGTACATTATAGATGCCTCACAGAGACGAAACTGTATATTTTGTATTAAACGTGGCGTATAATTGAAATATATATACAACTTCCAAAAATTAATAGATATGGTATTCTATCATGGGTGGAAATGGCGAACGTTACATATGTGTAAAGTGATCACTTAAGCCAACCGTACGATAGGTCGTAAGTCCTATGTACACCCATAAAGACTTCTATACCTACTCTCCCTTAATAAAAAAAATATACAGTTTCGTCTCTGTGAGACATCTATAATATATATAAATTGATTATTGATGTCCCTGTGACAACGATCCAGTTCTGTTCTGAAAACTTTGGACATACTCAAAATAAAGATTTGAGTACACAATACCATTTTTGACAATTGTAGGCTTCACTAGTCTGGCTACGTTTAACAGATAAATAATGACTATAATTGCATACACAGTATTATTTATTTTGTTTCGCGAAGTCACTTTTCTTTTGTTATTGTTCTCAGCCTGGTCGTATCTAATAAACACACTTACCAAGCACACAAAATCGTTCTGAGCATTCATTGTTTACGATTACATCGCACTTAGTCACTCTTTCGTCTCTCTTGAACACCATCACATTTGATATGCTGACGTTCTTCAGAAGTTATTCTTCACGAATAAGACATCCTGGATACCAGGCACTGCAGATCAGCTTCACCATTAGCCACTGACACTGCATTATCTACGTATAGTAGGCAAGATGTGGTGAACCGTCAATTGTCGCCCCTACTTCATGTTCAGTTAATAAAATTATTTTTGTACAGACTTAGAAGCCTTGGTGATATTACGCATCCCTTTTTTAAACATTTTGTCACATCAAGCCGTGATGTGAATGCCCCATTAATTCTTATGCAAGCACTACTTTCCTCGTACAGAAATATATACGCGTTATTTTTATAAGTTAGTTCTAAGAACACAATTACTTGCTTTTTTTCACATAGGGATAATCATCAATTAATATAAATTATCTTTAAATAAAATAACTCTTTGTTTAACACCACTTTATTGAGTTTAAACCAACTAGTTTCAACTCGCAGCTGAGTCTTCATCAGGGTTCGGTATTAACTAAACAAAAAAAGAATTATAAACAATCAAGAAAGCATTAAGGGAAGAAAGAGACAGAACGTCATCTGTGGTGGGGCCGAATTTTCAGAATGTCAACCACGGCTGGCGTCGAAGTCTTTATTGGGCGTTCGGTCTAGTTCCCAGGTCCCCAATTCCAAATATTTAAATTACTTCATTTTAACTGATTTGATGATAAGATATTTTTAATTTCCAAAAACTGACTTCATTAGTTTGTGATGTGAACCGGACATACATTTGAATACACACACTGTTTGTGGGGTGAATTGACACCATTTGGATGTGACAAAAATCGAGCCCACAGTTGATTGAATATTGCAGTTTCAAAATGCATATCAAATGATGACATCGCAAATGAATGTATTTTACCATTTCATCTACAAAAAAAACATAATGCCACCCAATGACATCGAGGGATATATGTTTAAGTGGTGTAACTTATTTTTTTAACGTTTAATATACATAAGTAATAAATAATATAATATTGTTTAATATAATGGAAAGGAGATGAACGTTTCATGTTTATTCATGTCTTTTAATAAATAAAATGTTTTTTTAACAATGACAGAGTTTTATTATTATTGTGTTAACATGTTTGATAACGGCCTACGTAGCCCAGTTGGAATGACACTTATTTCTCCTCACATCTAGGTTTTGGATTTGATTTCCGATTAGGACATAATTAAGAATAATCTGTTCGTAACATAAGAGCCCGAGCCGGAAAAAATTGTGGCAATTGAAAAAATAGTTTATTCATTGCGTAGTCGACCGGGAGCCGTGAGGCTAAGGTGAGCAGTCGTGACATAGTTGAAGCGACATATATCAAGCGAAATAATCGAGCAAAGTACCTAGTTGGCGAAAGAAACCAGAGCGTCTTCCATGTGCGAGAATTGAATATTCTACGAGCGACAAATACGGGTTACCCAGCGATAAAGATGAGTTCACAAACGAGTAATATATTTCGAAATAGTGTTGATTAAAGAATTGTGTTAAGCTTAACGCTTGCTACGTGAGTTTGAATAATTAATTAGTCATTAATTAATAAATCGCTAATTAATTTCCAGTGTTTTCATCCATTTTTTCTTAGCTGCAACACGTGTCAATACACATATAGTAATGCGATAAGCAGTATTACCGAAGTCCTTAGCACAAGAAGTCGAATCCGACTGACGTACGTGTCCATATAAGTTTATTACGAAGTGAACATTTGAAGAAGTTGAGGTTTATAATATTATCGCAAATAAAAGCAATTTTGGAAATTTTACTTGTATAGATATCAATGTTTGAAGACGTTCAGTACTTCATGAAAAGTAGTTTGAAACCTAAAGTACTCAGCGCAAACTGAAACCGTCTGACAAAACAAACCACCAACTTGAATTCAATATCACAGAGAAACTTACTATTAACAATATGAGTTCTACATATAAGTTTACGATGGTGCAGGACAAGAACATCATATATATGAATACAAACTCATGAAATAGTTATCAAAGTAAGATGATATCTTAACTTAAGTTACTATACCTCTGACAAAATGAAAATATGAACTATTTCTTACACAAAGTCCACAATTACCATCAGAACCATAGACGGGATCAATCTAGTGTCGTAACTTATCACCTCTTTGTAAGCTTCAAGGATGCATATGAAAGCATGAAAGCATTAGAGATGTGACAGTCAAATGAAATACTTAAATAAATTTTAAGTTTGCATTAATTTCACAAAAATTCACTAAATAAGAATTAAATCGGAGTAATGTATAAATTGATTTTAAATTATTTTAGAATATTTAACACACTTATTATTAGGCAGGTTCTTTCTTAATTCGCACTAATAACGCTGTTTATGTCGCTTGGATCCCTTTTTAGAGTATTCAACTTTTGCACGAGAATTCGCTACGGTTTATCGCTGCTAATGACGCATTTCTATGCTGCACTCGCCAAATAACAATGACTCTTTGCGTGGCAATTGCTTCGCCTTTTATAGCTAATCAATCTGGTGAAATTAGTCGTGTTCCCAGTATTATGCAGGGATAGGGTGGGTAGTGATCCGAGCCCTTTGAAGTGCCCCACGGGGTGAGACAGGATACATTGGCTAGCCTTTTATTCAACGTAGCCATAGAAACAGTTTTTTAGTTAGGCAACGTATACAACTACTATTTTTGACATATTTGCAAAAATTCCTGATACCTTTTTAATTCCTTTATAAATCCTTGAAAGATAGAGAAAAACAAGGGTACCCGAGGGATATAAAATTAAATGTAGCAATATACAAAAAAAATTGAATGCATTTAAGGAGGATTACTGAATACGAATGTACTGAATTCGAGATTTTATCGGAAATATAGTCAGCCTACATATTTGCAGACAACATTATTTCGTAAGGGATAGATACATAAAATCTAGAATTTAATACATTGTAATTTAGTTATCCTCGGTGACTGTTCAAAATATATTTTTTTTAATTTTTTTAATTTTGCTATTTTTATACTTCTCGTATTATACAAAATCATCAGAAGACCAAATACATGGCCATTGAACATGGCATCCAAAAAATCCTATTATTCTTATGTGGAAGACAACATTTCTAAATGGTGCCAAGATCCACTTACCTTGGCTCTAATAACAGATAGGAATAATACTTCCTTTTAGAAGTGTTATTCGCATAGAATCGCATAGTGAGCGCTAATCAATGTTATTTCCACCTCCAAAATCGAATGAGCATTAAACGTTTCATAGATAACGAACTTAAGTGCAGTGAGCTCTTTACTAAAATGTTTTAAATTGGGTAAACTTCGGTGGCTAAGTTATATGGAGAAAATGACTGCAAATGAAAATAACAAGCACCGTAGTCCCTATTGAATTCAAGACCAATTGGGCGAAGGAGCTAAGGAAGAAAAAAACTAGATGTAACGACATTGTTCTAAATTACATATTTTACATGGAGTGCTGTTGCAATACCAAAGTTAGAAAAGTACAGAGATGTTTCTCTTTTCAAGCCTGTTCTGATTCGAATACAATAAACAATGTTCGAAGTGCATCAGATGGCGCCCTCTTATGACTCCACAAATAATTAGAGCACCATCCTGTAGACGGTGTTTTAACAGTGTTTGTATTATAAAGTATAATTTTGTATATAAATTAATCAATGAATTCGTTTATTAATTTGTATAAATGCAAGATCTGTGGCTATTCTCCTTGTCTCCAATTTTAATTATGTTTAAAATTTTCAAGAACATAATACTGCGTTTTATCCCTAGGGGAACATCTATCGTGATATATGAAGTTACCCTGGTTATAAAATTCAGTATGGTGTTCTTGAAAAATTTTAACATACACAAAATATTTTTAATATTTAAAAACTAATCTAAAAATTAGTTAATACAAAAATAGAATAACTTTCAGAAAAAAATTATGGATTTTCTGTCGTATTTTAGTGTAAATGTTAATAATTCGGATGAATGTCATATGTAGTACGTATAAAAAGAATATGGCTTCAAATAACTCTTATAAAAAAAATAGATATCTCATTCCAACGCCGACATCTGTAGGTACTAGTTTATGGGGATGACAAATTTCAGCCACAGAAGGCGGTAAAAAATACACCTCATATAAGGAACAAGGTGTGCAAAATTAACGTATATACGACTTACAAAAAATTAGAGAGATGAGATGTGGTAATCTATCATGGGTGGAACTGGTGAACCTTACACTGTGTAAAGTGATCACTTAAGTCAGCCGTACGATAAGTCCTTTAAATACCCAAAAAATAGACTTCCATATCTACTTTCCCATATGAAAAATAGTTTGGTCTCCATGAGACATCTATAACATACCTTGTTTTACTTTATCAAATGGTTGAGCAACTTTGTAGATTGACATTTGGAAAAATTAATTTTATTATTTGTTTTAATCTGCTAATTTATTTACTTATTTTTTACCTTGCTTTACGAATCTTAATATAGTATCAGTTTCCTTGTAAGGAATATTTTGTTTCTACAAAATTTGGGTTCTAAGGCGTTGCTATTATATATATATATATCATTCAGAGAGCCATTCGAATTCACTTGTCAAATTTACGACAGTTCATCGAACCGACCCAACTCTCAGCGCGGGGCTAAAATATAATCTATAAAATATAAATCAAAACATTGGATTAAATTACACTTGTATCAATTCCTCAACAGGCGAAGTCAACCTTTGTGGAAAGTTTGCCAATGAATCAAGTTATCGGATATTTATTCCCGCTTAATTCGATAAATTACACAGACTTCGATATAGCCAAATGAAGTTACCCCGAGCGAGCGCCATTTTGCTAGAAAATCGACAAAGTTCTCGTATTGTCGCAACTCGAACCGGCATTATACAAACCCAGCTAATTAATGGAGTTAACTGCCGCGGAAAAAATATTTGCAAGTCGTAGATATTTCAGTGCGTTGGCAAAACGGAATTATTTCCAACAATATCTAAGAGCCAGCAGTAAAAACTATCTGATACCCTTCAAAAACGACAATTTATTGTGTTTGTATTTAAGCTTTACATTAATTTGTTATTTTACGTCATAGTTGTGCAAATACTATAAAATACAAAACAAAAAATTCTCTTCCATAAAGTTTTTTTAGTTAAGTTTAATAAAATTACATTTGACTTAAGTTTTTTGCACAATTCCAATTTAAATTGAACGCAAAATCTTACTACGTTTGTGATTGCGGAAACAGCGCCTTCTGATAGCGATTGTGGCAGATATTGTCCTATAGAGAATTATGAATTATTTTTTGTTTTTTATAACTCATTATTATTTGTGACATCTTGTAGCGTTAGTGACGGACACTAATACAACAAGAATCGTTCATTTATTCCTCATAATTATTTGTGCCTTCTGGTAGCGTTTGCGGTGGACGTTGCTATATAAAAAATTACGTATTTTGAAATTTTTAATTTTGTTTTTTTTTAATTAACGCTTTAACAGGCCAAAAGGCCCAATTATAGAAGCGAAATACTTTACAAAACACCCAAGCACGAGTAAATCATAGATTAAATGTGACTTCACCGGGAATCGAACCCGGAACCCTCGGTGTGAGAAGCCAGTGTCGTACTTACTTACTACGAGGGCCTCAAATATTTTTTAGATCTTTGTTGGAATAATGCTAATTTGTTAGAATAATTAGCCATCAGTTAGAAAAATTTTCCTTCGAGCGTGAATAAATGGATTATTTTGAAATTGTAGATTCGTAACATCTTTACGCTCAGTTCACGGGGAGTCGCAGACTCTTCATAGACTCGTCCAAACTGCCATAAACAGTTTGAATGACTTACTAAGCGTTCCTGAGAAACGAATGAAGTGATACTGAGAAAATACATTTTTTAATACTCATTTTGTGTGTGTGTGTATTTAAAAAAATATCAAGAAAAAGAGCAATATTTCAGCTCGATCGGACGATGGGAAGTGTGTTAATTTTCGCTTCCAAGACTTTTCCGCAAGAAATCAAGCGAGACCGGCAAGATTTAAAAGAATACGCGAAATTTTTGAATTTCGCGGGCTATGTTCGATTTATTGAATTCCCAGTTCCAAACACGCCGAGCCGTGTTTACTGTTGAGATTTCAAACTACCCCCGCCCCTCCCCCCACCAACCCCCGCAAATGCCCAAAATGAACATTTCCCGTTCTGACGTCATTCCGCCAGATAGCTGAGACTATTTCAGAACGCTTCTTATTCATGTGTTTAACAAATATATTCACTTAATTATCAAACTACGAAGTTGTGATGAACTGAGGCGGTAGATCTCTTTACTCCCTTTATTTTTACTCGCGGCGTCTGCTTGCTTGCTTGCCGGCATGCCGTCAAAAAAAACTATGGATCGATTTTTGACCCTTTTCCCGTGATCCAATCGAGCTGAAACTTGGCAAGTAGACTCGTGGCGACGATCAAGAAAATCCATTAAATTTTCGTTAAATAAAATTAATAATTATAGTATAATTTCGGATTTTTAGAAATTATATTTGTTTTTTCAAATTGGAATCATTAGAACTTTGATTAGCAACGGCGGCCCGATAAAGTCGCGGAATGTTTTCTAAATTTGAATTACTCCGTCGGTATACATAATAGGTACTTCACTACGAATGTCGAAAATCTAAATTGACAGACAAATGTTTTTAGAATTTAATCTTCAAAGCATGAAGTGTCTTATCAAAGCTCAAAACATCTGAGTTTAGTGTTATATGTTTTAATTTGTCTTTAATTGTTGTTATATTTTACAAAGAAAGGGAGTATAATAAAAACTTGGTTTTTATGGGTTACTTTTTTAAAATTAAATTTGCAGTATGAAGTGACGTCACATTGCGCTCTCCATACTTGAGCGGTAATTTTACATCTCGCATAACTGGTTACTTCATAATTCAATATTGAATTTTGTTATCTAGAGAGTTTTTATCAGGCGGCCCTCGTAGCCTAGTAGGTATGACGCTGTCCTCTCGCACCGAGGGTTCCGGGTTCGATTCTCGGTGAGGTCAAAATTAATCTATGTGATTTACCCAAACACGGGCGTTTTTTGATGTGTTTTGCTTCGGTGATTGGGCCCCTTAAAAAATAAAAATAACATTCTCGTTCATCAAAATACATAATTTTCCATGTAACAAAGTGCGTCACTTATGCTATAGAGACGGTATATAGCGCTGTTTTCAATGGCTGTCATATATTGAATTATTTTTATAATGATACTCTATACCGATATGGAATGTTGAGAAAACCTGCACATTGACATAAATATTTTCATTTAGAGATAATTAAAAATAAAAACAGAATATATTATTTAACAGAATTGTGTATTTTTATTTATGTACAGCTAGGCTAGATAAACTAGGATTGAATGTAAAGCTTAAATTCAAATTTGTAAGAGTACGTCATTTTTGACGGGCTTTTATATAGTTTCTATTTATTTGCATATGTTTATCTTGTTTATAATTCAATTTATCATTTACTAATATTAATGTTACAACATATTTTAATATTCACATTTATTTTAATTTCATACTAGGACTATCTTGCAGTATCATTAATGTCCTTTTGATAATAAAAGATAAAATGAAAATAAAAGACCTAATTTTAATATAAGCATATCCCGTAGATGGCGCTGGTTGGTAACTTATGATATCTGCATTCCTTAAGAACTATCTACAAAGTTAGCCAAGTGGAAGAAGGAACTATTGCGAACAAGTGCATTAATCTGTCGAGTTATCCGCGATTCTGTAATCCGATATTTATATCTACCCCGAAGTTATAAATTAAATGCTAGAACTTTACGAATAAACAAAAAATATCTATTTTATTTTTAGACATTTATTTATTTATTCAAGCATATACATTGAGTACCTAAAAAGATATGAAACTGTATTTTTACTTCCTTTCTTTTAACTCATGGCGTCTGCTTGCTTGTTTTCTTGACGAAAAAACTTTGGATCGATTTTTAACCCTTTCCCCGTGATCCAATCGAGCTGAAATTTTGCAAGTAGACTCGTGGCGACGATAAAAAAAAATATAAAATTTTCGTTAAAAATGAATTATTATTATTATTAAGTAACCCTTAAAAACATGGTTTTTAAGGGTTACTTTTTTTTAATTTTGCAATGATAACTCAAATTATTTTAATTTAAAACATCAAGCTATAATAAGAACAAGAAAAAAAAAGATTTTTTAAAAATAGCAAGGTGGTACCAAACCTTAATGACTATTATGGAACGGTAGCTTGAGCTGCGGTAGACTAAGATGCTCAAAATTGAAATAGATGGACAATGGTTGAAATGATGCAGCAAAGCTTTAATTCAAAGAGAGAATACAACAGTCTGGAATACGGTTGTGCGGTCTACCAAGGATCTGAATGGACCTTAGAGTCAATCATAATAAAATAATTCCAGCTCTCAGTTTCCTCGATTTGCCGCATAATCTACGCTTTGCAGCCAATGTTGCCCACTGCGCGACAAAAACCAATATCTTCATAAAACCATTCACATGATGGAAATATAATTTATTATAGAAAAAATTGTTCTACTACATAACAATACAGAATTTTACCCATTCAACGCAATTAAATCAAGCACATAAGAAAAAACCTTTGAATACTATACATTGGCAGGTTAGTGGGTAGGCATGTTTAGGTGTTTTGGGAGAAAATGTCCACCCGTCCAAAGGTATTCTTTTGTCTCGGCACGTGATGTGTATTGTATGAGTATCGCGTGCTATGTGCGAGCAGAGGCAGGAGAGTAGGTGGATACAAGGTGTTAATTACCGTCACAATTAACTATGATATTTTATTGGCAACAAACACAGCTAATTATCGCGAGTGCTACGGCGGTCGGTGACAGAGTGAAAGTACTTATCGGTGACCGGGAACTGGTTAGCCGCATCGAGCCCCTGATTGGTGGATATCGCTCTATGCGCGCGGCTAGAATCGCAACGGCTCTGGACCACTACTAAATAATGAGAAGGTGTTTGTACTCTTATACGCGCGCGCATTAGAAGTAACACTTATTTGACATGAGTAAAATAAATCATATGCAGTGTTGAATACCTTCTGTGGGAATATAATTGGATAGAATTTGCGTGCCCATTTAACCCTGTCCTTGTGAAAATGTGCCCACTTTTCTCTCTTTGTCGGCTAACTTCATGGTGAGAAAACTTCCGTCGCAAGATTCGTTCGTATTTCATAGCGTACTAAATTTCACCTATGCGTGCCTGAAGAAGCTTAACAAATATTATGTAATTTATCATTCCCACGACACACGTAACTTCTGATTGAAGATATCGATCGTAGAAGATAAATTCTACTACGCCTCAATTTAATATTATATTTAAGTCCTTTGTACATCAAAAAATTATTTGATGTACAGAGGAATTTAAATCTTACAGCTTATCGATAATATTAAATAGGTAAACACAAAATTATTGGAAAAATATTTCCAACAATTTTGTGTAATCAAGAACTTCAGTAATAAATAATATTTAAAAATATTTTTTTAAATAATTTAGAAAAGAAAAAAACAAAAGATATCATTCATTTTGATATTTTGACATTTATAAAACACTCTGACGATGGAAAGTTTT
Source organism: Agrypnia vestita (assembly GCA_016648135.1). Taxonomy (NCBI): domain Eukaryota; kingdom Metazoa; phylum Arthropoda; class Insecta; order Trichoptera; family Phryganeidae; genus Agrypnia; species Agrypnia vestita. The sequence goes on from JADDOH010008311.1 coordinate 44,726, forward strand.
CGAAACAGGTAGGTGTAATTAATGAATATAAGTAGATTCAAATAAATAATGTTTTCATCTACTACCATTATTTTATTTAATATTGTTTGTTGCTTACTATGGTATGTTCTATAAGCTTTCAAATATTGTCTAATCCGACATAGTACTCAATTGACTACGCTTTAAGCATCTGTAAATCTTTGTTATTGTTGTATACAATATATAATGTACTCTAACAATATTATGATTAAAACTGTTAAGATCCCTTAATAAATAAATGAAATAGAATATAAGTGGAATTTTTGTCATCTGTGTAAAGTCTATGAGCATTATTTATTTCAACAGAGCTATACTGATTACCTAGGCGATGCAATCTATCTATAGCTGAATTGGTAATAAACTAAGAGCGCTGTACTTACGACAATAGCTTTAACGTAAAGAAAATAAGCATGTTCTTGAAAAAGATATACCTCATCCATTTTGAATGTGAAGAGAATAATTAACATTTCAAATGCTGTATTATTTTTAAAAAAATGTACAGCGGGCGTCCCGTACGTCCGCCGGAAAGTTTGGGAAACTTTAACGGCGTCGGCTGATGGGCCGGCGAAAAGTTTCAACAAAACAAAATTACAAATGTTGCTAGTCTCGGCCGCGCCAGGAACTCTACAACTAGCGGAGACCACGCAAAAAGATTCCCTTACAAGATATCTAATAGATTTTATTAGTTTTATTTTTCCAACCAACAAAAGGCTGAAACTGTCCGTTCATGTAAGCGAATGGCCTTTTATTGGCAACTATACTGTGCTGAGTTGCTGCGGCATAGCGTGATTGCCCTGTAGCATTAAAATTTGGCCAACCTGGCGGCAAATGAGAATCATTTTCATTCAATTTTTAGACAGCTCAGTGTCAGAATGTGCAATGTTATGTAGGATACCACAGATTTTTCTGAAAACCAACAGATTCTATTATAGTCTATCCCTTATTTATTTATTTATCTGAATTATTTAGTTCCACACATAATTTTGTGTGGGCTAATACATGATTTCACTTGGACATGTTGCATTCCATCTAATGATTTAAAAATTTTGCACTTCAGTTTAAACCTTCTTATATTCTCCATGTTTTGAATTTCCTTTGGCAGGCTATCAAAGATTTTTATGCTTTTATACATCATACAATTTTGTGAGATGTTTTTCTTTTTCTTTGGTAGTGTTATGTTGTCGCTTCCTCTTGTATTGTAGGAATGAAAATCCTTATTCATCTTCATCCTGTCATCAAAGTATTTGGGTAATAATCCATGTTTGATTTTAAATGTTTGGACCATTACATTATATATTATTCTTTGATTTACAATTTCCAGTCCTAGAGCATTCAACATTTTTGTTATTTCAGTTATCCTATTACACTTCAGTATTATGCGCATCGCTCTGTTTTGTAGTATTTGTAGTTTCTTTAGCATTCCTTCGTTGCTTATAAATAATATACTGGAACAGTAACCTATGTGCGGGAGAATCATAGTATTGTATATTAATAAACTTGTATTTTTATTTATATGTCTTCTTATTCTTCCAGCTGTCATTCTCTCAAACAGTAATCTGGAAGAATGACAGCTGAGATGTTACGGTGCGGGCAAATAAGATGGAGACCACACGGTAAAGCAGTCAATACCTATGGAGCTTCATCGACAGTGATCTAGAAGAAGATCAAATACCTCCTAGAGGACTCAATGCTCTATAATTCTTCAGATAAGTAGCCTAGATGAAAACGATACTTAGAACCAAAGAAGATACAGCCCAGGAACAAGAAGAGCTGACCTCAAAAGACTATGAGTTGGGACAGTACAAGAAGAACCTTTTTATATGGACGCTTTCAATTATGGTTGATGCAACCAGCCCTTCAACATTAAGAGAAGTTTCGAATGTTGCATCTCATAATGCTAGGAATAATAAGCTGTAAATCCTTTGAAGAAAAATAACCCCATGGCTGAAAATCCTCTGGTATTTTTTGAATTACTATCCATATATTACACAATTATTATCTAATTGGTAAATCTTACTAATTATCTCTAGTAGCTCGTCCTTTGTTACTCTGTTTCTATCGCATTAATCACTTTCGAGAATATTCCGCTCAATTTTCGCACGTGGATACTGGTCACACTGCTTTTGTAGCTGGATATTTCGCGTTTCTTTGTCGTACTTTATGGCAGTAAGAACAATGTACAAGGATGTAGATTAAAATTAATTAATTTTACCGTCCACCTTTGTATCCCTTGTAAAGTTCATCAAAGACCTTACGAAAGATCATGTTGTAACCATTTTGACTCGTTGGTTAACTTCACCTAAATAACTCCTCCTGCTAATTGAATATGTATGACACTGTTACAATCGAAATTTCCAGGTCGTATTCAGTTGAGATATATTTACAGCACATAGCCACCGAGACACAAGGGTAAAATTTGATTGATGTTGATAATGCGTGCACAGGAAATCTGTGTGAACCCTTTTTACTCAACGCATCAAAATAACCGTTGTGTTTACTCATCTGCTTGGGCGGTCTATCCTCAGACTTAAGAGTAAGCCACGCTCGACCAGAGAATCAATATGTATGAAGAAGGCCAGATTGTTGGCTTATACAAGGTGTTTCTGAAGTAATTATTATTTTATTTTGAAATAATTTTGCTGTCGAAAGAAATCCACCAAAGTCTCCAAATAAATTAGACGTTTTCAACATCCGTTCTTGTCAATATCGTTATACTGCGTGTTCCGCATTAGCGTTGCAACGAGCAGATATTGTAAAATAAGGCGGCGTGATGAAGATTAGCGGTCGGTACGCCTAGGATTCAGTTAAACGTAAATTTCTCAAAAAGGGGGGATGTGGCAGTATTTTCCTCAGGATTCTAGAATGCAACTGTGCATCAATAAGAACAGTGACGATTAAAATAAAATACTATTATTTCGTTGGGAGTTTATGATGTTCAATGGCTAGAGGGATTGGAAATAAGTCAATTTTACACAGGAACGTACATTTTTAAATAATATATTACATTATATCAACACACTGAGATGTGTCTGAATTAAATACAAGAAACCTGCAACTATTTAAGGAAGTTTTCAGGAATCTATGAATCCTACATCTTTATGAAAAAACAAAAAATCTCCCACTTTCTATTTATAAACAAATATAAATAAATATTTAATTGAGAATATTTTTGAGTATGTCCAAATTTTTCAGAACAGAACCGGATTTTTGTCACAGGGACATCATTAATCAATCAAAGTATATTATAGATGTCTCACAGAGACGAAACTGTATTATGATGGGAAAGTAGGTATAGAAGTCTTTTTTGGGTGTACATATAGCTTACGACCTATCGTACTGCTGGCTTAAGTGATCACTGTACACAATGTAACGTTCGCCATTTCCACCCATGATAGAATACCACGTCCACTAATTTTTGGAAGTTGTATGTATTTAAATTATACCCACGTTTCACATATGAGTTGTAACGATCCTCAGCGCGGCCGGCACCAAAGCTTTTTCATTCCCCTTAAATGACCACATCTGTCGCTAATGAGACATCTATATTGATTTTGTTAGCAATAATGTAATGAAATTCATCCAAATTACTAGCATTACACTAGGATACGCCAGAAATATTAGGTCCTTACATATGAAATTGGCGTTTTGCCGTACTGGCAAATTTGATCTCAAATATCTTCTCTTTGGTTAGGAATTCCAAATCCAAATTTATACAGCTATTTACTCATGTATTTGTGTTTTGAAAATTATAATTCATTTATTTTTTCCTCAATTGTTTTTTTCTTTGCGTCACTCAGTTTACAAAATGAAAAACTTGAAATATCGCGTTATTTACGAGTACGAGTTCCACCGTGGCACCAGTGCTGCAGAAACGGCTCGAAGGATTAATGATGTGTATGGCGACGGTGCCGCAAAAGAAAACACAGTGCGTTTTTGGTTCCAACGTTTTCGTTCTGGAAATTTCGACCTGCAGAACAAGCCCCGTGGACGGCCGGAGACCAAAGTTGATAATGAAGAATTGAAGGCTATTGTGGAAGCGGATCCATCGCAAACCACATCCGAGTTAGCTGCAGGCTGCGGTGTTAGTGATAAAACTGTTTTAATCCACTTGAAGCAAATTGGTAAGGTGAAAAAGCTTGAAAGGTGGGTACCTCACGAATTGAGTGAAGCAAATCAACAAACGCGCGTTGACTGCTGCGTTGCATTACTCAACCGGCACAATAATGAAGGGATTTTAAATCGAATCATTACCTGTGATGAAAAGTGGATCCTGTACGATAATCGGAAGCGCTCATCGCAATGGCTGAACCCTGCCGAACCAGCCAAACCATGCCCCAAGCGAAAATTGACTCCAAAAAAGTTACTTGTGAGCGTTTGGTGGACTAGTGCTGGTGTCCTTCACTACAGCTTTCTTAAATCTGGCCAGACGATTACGGCAGATGTCTATTGTCAGCAACTGCAAACCATGATGGAAAAGCTAGCTGCTAAACAACCGAGGCTGGTTAATCGCTCTAGGCCACTGCTGCTTCATGATAACGCTAGACCACACACTGCACAACAGACGGCTACCAAATTAGAGGAGCTTCAATTGGAATGTCTAAGACATCCACCGTACTCTCCGGACCTTGCCCCAACAGATTACCATTTTTTTCGAAATTTGGATAACTTCTTGCAAAGGAAAAAATTCAACTCCGATGGGGCAGTCCAAACCGCCTTCAAAGATTTTATTGATTCCCGTCCGAATGGTTTTTTTGGTAAAGGAATCGATGAACTACCTATGAGATGGCAAAAGTGCATAGATAGCAATGGTACATACTTTGATTAAATAAATATATTATAATAAAAAAAAATCGGCTTTATGTTCCTCCCATACTAAACGCCAATTTCATATGTAAGGACCTAATATTATTTCAATTTTTATTAAACTTCTTTTTACCAATATTTTCATTCAGAATATTTTTGAATACGTCCAAATTTTTCAGAACATAACTGAATTTTTGTCACAGGGACATCATTAATCAATCAATGTATATTATAGATGCCTCACAGAGACGATTGGTCGTAAGCCTTATGTACACCCAAAAGACTTCTGTACTTTCCCATAAAAATACAGTTTAGTCTCTGTGAGACATCTATTTTGTACATTGATTAAATATTTAAGTTTTAAACGTGAATCCATTCTATCCTTCAGCTCGTGACCTCAACCTCGAGCCTCAACCATGAAGGAGAAGATTGAGGGTCGCAGAGGGGTTGGAAGGAGGCGGCATTCCTGGCTTGGAAACATCCGAGAGTAGACCGGGATAAGAAGCGTGGAAGAGCTGCTCCGCACTGCTCTGGACAAGGAAACTTTCTCCCAGATGATCGGGGGGACCCGACAAGGCACATGAAGAAGAAGAAAAAACGTGAATATTTCTGCGTTTGCTGCCAAGTAGTGGACATTGTTGCTTTTCCACGATGTATAGCCACAAAATAGCCTCTTCATACTTTAAGTATGAAGAGGCTATTTTGTCACGTGACATAACCTCGAGAGTTGATCGGTTGAAGTGGGTTTTACTATCTTTCATTTTAATAGTTATTTGGAATAAAACTGTATTTCATCTTTTTTTTGATACTACTGCATTGTATTAATAAGGTATGCATCGATACGCACATTTTCCGATACGATACCGATACCGATATTTATAAAACAGTATACCGATAGTGATGCGGACAGTGACGATTTTAAAAGGTGTAAAATGTTGTGGATTTAGATAAGAAACAGACGAAATTACTTGTATAATATTTATTTAGAATGTTTAATTTATAATTAAATTATAAAAATTGTAAAAGAATATTCTTAGGTTTTCACGGCCACTCAGAATCTTCTGGTTTGTGTCTTCTGGGGTACTATGCCGTGTTATTACGACCTTTCTGGCCATGCAACTATAACACGGCATAATACGCCAGAAGACACAAACCAGAAGATTAAAATTGTAGTTCAACATATCATAACGTTCAGATTATTATATGAGTAGTATGTTGGTGTAGTGGTCATGACTCTCGCCTAGTGATCTAGTAGTTCGAGTCCCATTCTAAGCAATTTAGTCCTATTTTTCATATTACAGGCTTATTTTGGCTAAGTTTGAAAATAGTAAGAATATTGATACGACACGCATTCCGTGTTCGGAATGAAATTATGAAACCCGGAGATTCCTCGAGCGTAGATATTTATCACCACGTTTAAACATGAACAGATTAAGCACGAAGATGACGTGTTTTCACATAATTTATCTATAGTGCGAAATTTAAAATGTATCAGTGTATCGGCAAATTAATATCGCCGATTCCGATATATCGGAAAACCCCCGATATCGCCGATATATCGGCATCAGTATCGGTATCGGAAGCATCCCTAGTTTTAATACTCTTAAATTAAAAGAAAATTCTTTAAACACCCCTGGTTGTTCACGAAAATAGTATTTGTGACCCGAAGCAATAAGACCATAATCGTTTGTATCGCATTGGTCTTAGCATATTAAATATTTTCTCAGAATTTGCCTTCCGCTCCCTAAAGGCTCTTCCCAGAACCTTGGAATTAATTATTCCATTTGCGAATGGTCAAGGGAGGTTCTATTTATTTAATAATTATATTAAATATTGTATATTGAGTTAGTAAACCTAACGTAAATATTTACTAATATTGTTAATCAATTATTTGTAGGCCTCCAAGTTTTGTTTTGGGCACTTTTGACACCCCAAGGACTTAAGGGTAAACACCCTCCATAAAAGGGTTAATCGATAGTTTACTACAAACTAAGATGGAAGTACTTAACCGTATAGTTGTCGAAATCCCAAATAAAATAAAATATTAATATTAAATATAAATTATAGAGGTCTCAAAGAGACGAGACTGTTTTTTATATTATTTTGTATTAATAATACATGTTCTGAATTGGGCTTTTAAATAACATGAAATACAAAGCTTAATTTATCCCCTATTATCACTTATAAGCATCCACGTCCCAGCAAGGGCTACTAGAAATCACCACCTCTTCCACATTCCTCTTGCTCGCACCAACTCCGGATTACGCTCACCCATAGTGGGAATGTGCTGAGCCTACAACGATTTGTTTTGACATTGACACATATCGTATGTCTCCATACATGAACATTATTCTGCATTGAAATATTGAATTAATATTTAATGAATAATTTAATATTGATTCAATGTTGCGATGCAAGATATAAATAGAGTTAGATATGTCTTAAAATGTTATATTTACTATTGTTGTTTATTTTATTCGCTACTCTTATTACTTATGTATTTTATTTTAATAAACTTATATTATTATTATGTATTAAGGGCCATTCATATATTACGTCACACGAATTTCATGATTTTTGGAGATCCCCCCGCCCTTGTCACAGGTGGTCACATTTGTGTGACCATCCCTTCCTAGGTGTGACGTCACATATTTTGAAAATTAAAATTTTGAAATCATCAAATTAAAACAGCAATTCCAAAATTATTTATATAATTCAAATAAAAATATTTTTTCTTAAAATCAACAATAAATTACAAAACTTAACACAAATGAACTTAAACATCTTATTTCCATGAACTTTGAACTAATTCTTTTATATTACTTATGACTGGCATAGCAGTCACTTTATTCTCGATTTGGATAATGTTAGGAACATTCGATATGCGTATTAATATTTTGAAGGTTTTGAGTTGAGTTTTAATGCTTTAGATTTATACATGTGACGTCACGATGTCACGCTTTGTTGACCCCCTCCCCCCTTACCGTGTGACGCAATTTATGGTTGGCCCCTTATTTCAAAATTATTTTTATGTGAAATGTGCTAGGATATAAGTTAATAATTTCATTACTATCTATTTACATTTTTCTTATATCTGTAAATATTTCAAAATAAATAAATAAGTAAAATAAAGTGTTCAAGCACAAGAAAAAGAAGGCTAATAATTTCTGTTTGTAATGGAATCACTTATTTATTTTTCTCCAGACAGTTTTAGATCGTGAACGTCTGGTTTTGATCTGCTGATATCTAAGGAATTTTTTCTCCATACTTCTCTGCAGCCTGCTCTTCAAATAGCTATGCAATACGACACCCCGAGAATCGTGCACAAGACAACTGCGCGCCGAAAATTATGCGCGAACATAGAGACGGGCGTATATTTTAGAAGACGAATATAAAGTGTTCCACAGATAAGTGACTAGTGTAAAATGATAAACTCTGAATTAAAGAACGCATATCGGCAACTCAGATATGCTCCAGAGAGCCAGAACTGAGAAAGAGTTGTTTACAAATATCGAAGTCCGAGGTCATACTTGGGACATGTGCTTAACATGGGAAAAGTATCCCTTTCGCGTTTGTTGATTAGGGCATAATAGAGGGAGGACAGGAGACATCAGCAGGAAGTAGATTTCATGGTTCCTTAATATACGAGATTGGATAGGGATAATAGCTGTTTTGAGCCGTTAAAAATAGGGTCAACGTTGGAGAGACCTGAAACCGACACTAGGAGAAGAAGAAGAATCATTGAACTTTGCTCCTGTTAAGCTTGTGCTAAATGACTTTGTCATCAATTAAAGTAAAATTGTTTTCACAGTGTTTCATTCGTTATGAATTGCTAATGATCGCTATACTTACTAATTGCATGTAATGGCATGGTACAATGCTATAGATAAATAGATTGATTTATTTCACATCAAAGGTGATGAAATTTTATAGCGTTTACAAAAATATAGAGCCACGTTTCATTGTTGCTGAGGATCTTGATTTGACGCCCTGCTTGCTACACTAGTATTTTACTGTATTGGGTACACAGTATATGTGCAAGAATATTTATTATTTATATAAAGCAGTTACACCTAATACAGTACCTTCCAGTAGGTACAGTATACGTGCAAGAATATTTATTATTTATATAAAGCAGTTATTATATGAATAAATCTTGGTGTCAATAAAAAATAAGTTATAATAATAATTAATCATGAACAAATTTAGTAATAGTGTTAATTCTATATTATAGACATTAAAAAAATGATGTAAATTTAATAGTGAAGTGAATTAAAGAAAATATGTAAAAGTAGTTAAAAAGATAAATGTTCATATAGGTATGAGTACATAACTATATGAACATTTTTGTTTATTTTATGCATGCTTTCTTCCTTTTTCATGGAGCCAGAATTTCACTTTTGAAGAAAAATATGCGAAACTATGGCTGCAAGTTTATATTTTTGTGTTTAGAATGTTGAATATTTTTGGAGCTTGGAAAAGATGAAATCTTTGTGATATATTAAAATTTTATATTCGCCGAATTCAAATATACAAATATTCTATTAATTTACGACACTTTCGCCACGAAAAATCTAGATCCTAGCATTCATACATTATTTGGTTAATTATGTTTAAAAAAGTTGTTTTCGTTACAAGGTAAATTATCATTCGCTGTAAAGAGCCGAGAATAGCGTAAAGAGAAACGAGATTTTTTTGAGAACTGAAATATATCACAGAGACAATTTGAGGGTAATCAAGGTGCGTGAAATTGTGTACAGACATTTGAGAGTACAAGTGCTCTTGGTAGGCCTTGGGAACATAGTCGAAGCCTCCGGGCGTAGGGGTTGCGTACTTAGGGAGAATTAAATGAATTCAAAGAAAGTGAGAGCCTTCAAAATGACTTTTAATTAATCTGGGTGGTTAATTATTATCTTAACTTATTCAAGGATTACTTCGTTTGCCTTGAGGACTTGTTGGATTTTATTTTCGGTAGGTACACGCTTTTAAGGCTTTCATCAGATCTTAATTTCAAAGGATGTAGTGTTCTTGAAGGAAGACTAATTTATGTTCAGCCTATGATAAATCTCAATTTTACCACGGAAGTGAGTGAACAACGTCATACTGCTGTATTCAATCAATGCTTCAGTGTATTTAAAATTATATAGTACACTTTAATATATTTGTATATAATTAATGAAATACTAACATAATAATAGGAACACGATACATAAAGAACAATCCATTATTATTTAAAACTCAGTCCACTATCCCAATTATAAGCATAAATATGCGTATGAATATTTGAGAGTTTTAACAAAATAAATTAAGAATGTGAACATGGTTAAACTATGTAACAAAATAAATGATTAATGTGTTCTTTGGGTTAAGGTTATTGTAAAAATAATGGATGTTATGTAGGAAATACAAGGTGGACTCCCAGAGTTCTGAAGTGGAGACTGAAGGGAGAAGAAAATAGACATCGGAAGACTTCTAAAGAGATGGGCTGACGATATAGCCGTAGTTGGGGGAAAGTAATCGCTTTTCTTATAAAAAGGAAGAATGGAAGGTTATGGAAGAGATATCCAGCAGTGGCAAATAACAAGGAAGGATGGAAGGGTTGTGATGAATCACCTGTTTCTATAGATTTTTTTTTTTATTATTTTTATTTTGAACTCTAAGATGATTTAAATGCTACGTGGGAAAAAATTGAGCTAAACCCACCTGGCGGAGAATTGGGGCTACAAAAATTTGGGGATGATGATATTGGGAGGGAGTTAGTAGCGATTGATCGGATATAGGTTACGGGCAGTTACTAATCAATTCTTATAAATCATATTAATCTTGTGGTAAAGCCGTGTTTGGTACAAATGGTTGACGATCGATGCGGTCCGAGCGGTCTACATGTGCTTCCCATAAAAAAATGCTGAACACGGTTTTCAGAGATTTAGGTCGCGTTTATTGCAGTTTAAGCCGTTAAAAAACCGATTAACGTCTACTCTAAGGTGACGATGATATTGACAGTTCCACGAGGTTTCTGAATTATTGACTTTTTTGCTCGGGTTTTGAAACCGTTTGAGAGCCGTATATCTTCATCTCGAGTGGATCCCCGTGCAACAGAGAGGCAGAATATTGAGCAAAACTAAGGAAGGCAGGTCTAATCGGGGGATCGCGAGAGGAAAACGCCCATAAATAATTTATAGGAATTGGCCGTGAAGCACGGATTAAAACGTATACGATGTACCAGAGGGGTGACCTTAACTGAGCGGATAATGATTCATTTTCGTTTCGCGGGAGTCGGATAACGTGGGCGGATAGGAAAGTTAACTATAATTCTATTATATTTATCTGTAGACTAACGCTCTTCAGGCTTTTACAACAGATAGGTAATTGTGCAATGACGGTATATACAGTTAGGAAAGAGATAACGATAACGTGTAAGCATATTAATGGCACGACAAGAAAATAATATACTCAAATATAGATACAATATATTAACTATGTAATCACTACAAACCTGTCCGACGTTAGCGTAGTTTCAACAGGACGGGTAACGTGTATACGATTGGCTATTCTAGCTCAGATTTCGCCGGGTTTGGTAGTAATAACCACAAAACATAATTGGAACAAGTGTATCTAGATAAGAATATTGTAAATAAAATAATATGAATTTGCGGCCCATATACACATGAAATAAAAGGATAAAGCGTATGGGGATCTTATAGATGGATGGATAAATGAAACAAATATATATAGGAGTAAATGCAAGTAAAAAGCAAGCATATAAGTACCAAAAACATAGGAGAACATAGTGTGATAGAAATTCGAAGACGGGAGGAACAATAATGTGAAGTGGAACGGATATAGCAAGAGCATGTAATAATGATAAACGTACAAATACAGACAACTACTTGAGACCGATTCGACAGATACTAGCAATCTTTCAACACACCTCTAAGAACATGGTGAGCGGTATATAGTTATCAGCGGAGGCGTCCAGTGCCTTGGCAATAAATGAGCACTGAATTAATCCGACGCCTTGCCTGCGGCACTGGAGGTTTATTTACTTATTTGTTTTATTTGTTTTCATTTATTGGGTTTCTTACAGCCATATAATTAATCAATCTTTGAAGAAAAGACAATAATTGATGCACAGAGTTTTGGGCCAATTACGCGAAAACACATACATACAATCGATAAAAGAATAATAAAAACATGTTCCAATAGTGGGTTGTGTGAGTGTGTATCTGTGTGTTTATTTATTTGTTTATTTATTTTGTTTTGGGAAAAAAATTAAAAGCAAAACGATCTTAAAAATCTTCCACTGAATTTAAAAATTTAATTTAACTTACATTAATAGTTTATTGTGTTATAGCGAATAGTACTCTTCCAGTATTATATTGTTCGAGAATATTCACTGTCTATGTAACATAGTTACTTTGTGGATCAATCTTACTGCCAATAAAAATAATAATAAATGGTTACAAATTATGTTTAAATTCCGCAACGGAGGGAACTAATACGTCCCTGTGCGCGGAGAGCCGCGGGCAAAAGACAGGATTCATTGGATGATTCACGAGAAAAGATCGCCCAAAATTAATTTAAAATTAGGTATAGTACCTTTGGATGATTGTTATATCTAGGTATGCAGTGTGCACGTGGTGAATATATGGAAATTGATCCCATGATATAGCGGCCAAGAAACGTTAAATTTCCGATAAAGACGAGTGAAAATACGGGAGAACGGGACATGATAATGGTAGATAATGAAGAAACATCAACTATGATTAGGGGAGTACCCGATAGATTGTGGTTACGGTTGATCAAACGACAATATGGACTGAACTTAGAAATTAAATATTAAAAATTAATTATCGCGCTTGTGAAGCGAGTTCAAACCGTCTGAAGCCACCAAGTCCGTCCCAAAACGGGCACAGGGATGGAGACAGAGACGGCAACAGGAGGTGGGATCAACTGACATATCCGAGTGGAGATATGGTTTTTTTTTGCCAAATTGAATCTTAGGAACAAAGATTTAGGTTTCAAGGAAAGTAGGATATTGAAAATCCTGGAAACACACGACTTAGGACCTTTGGCTGCTAGGGGGGGTTTAAAATGTCAAGACACAGCAGAAATCGGGGAGTTGGTGTGAACGTCTACGAAGGTGCAAAATCCGCGTCGGTTGTTTTTTTGAGTGATAGAACCGTGAGTGATTGTTATCGTCACCGAGTGATAGTGTCCCAGTGTGAAAATTATAGTTTAACTTCAAGTGAAAGTTGTGTACGGGTAATTATACCCTTCGACATTGCTCACGATAAAAGAAAAGGGGGGTACGGGTTTGATTTTATTTTATAAAGGGTAATTAATTTGGCATATTAGAACTTCGGAAATTACTGCGCTTTATTAAGTTGATTAGTCCGGCATATATATAGAACTGATATTTGCAGATCTCCGGAAACTAGCTGTGCGTTATAAAGATACCTATTTTATGCTAAACACGCGGGAAATTGTTAATAAATCTTGTAAAAATACCTATCTTATGCTAAATACGCGAGGTCCTGTTAAAAGAGTTTTAACTCAGAGTACGGGATTGATTTTATTTTATAAAGGTAATTAATCTGGCATGTCGGAACTTCGGAAATCACTATGTTCTATAAAGTTAATTATTTTTGTCGTCTTACTAGGTTCACAGAATAATATTCGCAGAATTTCAGGAAACGGTAGTTCAAATTAAGTTAAATTTTCGTTTTACTAAGTATAGTATTGGCGGATCTCTGGAAACTAGCTGTGCGTTATAAAGATACCTATTTTATGCTAAACACGCGGGAAGTTGTTAAAAGATAAGGGAGTTGTTACTAACAGATTCGATTTTAAATAAGTCTTATAAAATACCTATCTTTGCTAAATACGCGAGGTCTCGTTTTAATTTTTACATTTGTAAGGCATATATGAAATGTTTCGATTAGACCGGGTTTATTTTAGTTATCGAAAGAATATTTAGTTTATTGTAATATTTTTTTTTGTTTATGTTTTATAGTAAGAGTCCGTTAAAATCATAGCGAATAAATTCTGGGATTAAAAATAGGTCTAGTGAAAAATATATAGCTGATCTCGCGGGGTATCAGGTTCAGCCATAATAATCTAGATTTTCATTTCGTTTAAAAGTATATAGAGTAATTCCGTGAGAATCGGGGCTTATTTACAATTTTACAGATG